>JAODAL010001267.1:0-240542 GCA_025379985.1 Phyllomedusa bahiana | reverse complement strand
TACGTCATATGGCTTTATTTCTCTTCCATAGAGCAATACAGACAAACTAAGATTGTACACTGTATAATTCACGAGTCAGGACCAGTTTAGCTGCCACCAACATGAGCTGCAGTTCTGCATTTGGTATCTGAATTTACAGTTGTGTCACCATGTAGTCTTTACTGCCTGATTCACCTTTGGGCTCCCCAGTTATTTTGTCAGATGCTTTATCATCTTCTTCATCAGTTGGACAAAGCTGACAGGGATCTGGCACAGAGGAAGAAGACTCATGACTTGGATTATTTACTTCACCAGTTAGACAAGATTGGCAGGAATATGTCACAGAGTAAGAGGATTCATTGATTGGGTTCTTTACTTCATCAGTTGGAGATGTTTGTCATAAATTTAGCACAAAAAAGGACGTCTGTCACTTGGATTGTTTACTTCACCGGTTGGACAAGGTTGGCAGGAATATGGCACAGAATAAGAAGATTCAGTGTTTGGAATTTTTACTTGATCAGTTGGACATGGTTGGCAGGGATGTGGCACAGAAAAAGGGTGTCCATCACTTGGATTCTTCACTTCAGCAATTGGACATGGTTGGCAGGAAGTTGGCACAGAAGAGAAAAGTTTTTTTCTGTCTTTCAGAATCATTGCCTTCCAATATGTTTTCACCTCCTGTTTATACTTGTGTCCTAAGCCCCTCCATTCTAAGTTGGTATTCATTGCTTCTTATTTTGTCTTCAGAATTATCTCTGTTACCTTCTTTGGAAGTATAATTTTTCTCTGTCTCTCTCTTAGGGCCACATGTATGAACCTATTTAGGTCTAAAACTCACTTTTTTGCCCATAGGTTACTATGAGCAAAAGAGTGAGTTTTAGACCTAAAGACTCTTTCACACTATTCTGGACCGTTAGTCTCACCTTTTGAAACCATCCAATACAATTCTTGAGCCTGTCTTTCGGGGAACCCTGCTCCATGTGGGTCCCTCAGGCACAGTTGCATGCACTTATTTCAAGGGCGTCGCCTGTTCTTGCTATGGGGCCAGGAGCGGCCCCCCGCCGCGCTCTGGCCCCGCCCCCGTCCCGCCCCTTATTCCGGCGGATTTGGAAGCTAAAACGGCTCACAAATCCTCGGGAATAACCCGTGTGAACCGGGCCAAACTTTTCATCATGTGGACCTTAGCCCCCTCTTTGAAACCACCCATAAAAGTTTCTTGAGCGCTGTCTTTCTGAATATCTGCACCATGTGGGTCTTCAGTGCCCAGTTGCTTTGTATCTTACTTTCAAGAGTCGTCTTCTTCTCTTATTTCAGTGCTCAATTGCCTGACATCACAAGAACCTCAAAGGGCTTCTTCTCTAACTTCTTCAGTCGAGTAGGCTCAAAGGTTTTCTTGTCTTTAGTAGGTCTCTGTAATGATGTCAATATTTTCCTGTGTTACATATTTTGATACCTTTTTCTCCGTCACCACTTGATGTATTTGAAGCATTTCTTAGTGTTACACTTAAAATAAGGAATACTTCACAAATTCCGGTGTCACCCTTGCACAGGGGCCATGCTAATCTTCTCTGTATCATTCCAATTTTAGTATATGTAATGCTGAAGCAAGCACTGGCCGAACATGATTATAGTGACCCCTTTATGTCTTGCATAGTAATAGAGCATCTTTATTTCCCCAACTTGGTTATAGACAAATATACTCCTGCTCAGTAATAATGCTTCTTTTGGTCCCCATTCAAGTTCCTGCTCTGTAATTATGCCCTCTTTCTGTCCACACTAAGTAATAAGGCCCCATCTCTGCCCCCACAGAATAATAATATCCCTTCAGTATCCCATTCATAATAAAGGTACCCTCTTTGCCTCCTTCAGAATTACAGTGCCATTTTGGCCCCCACTTAATAGTGTTCCTTCTGTGCCACTTTCTCAGCAACAGCAGCGCCTTTGCACCCCTAAAAGAGAAAAAGAAAACCTACTTCTACTAACTTCACCCCATTCCCACAAGTGCCTCCTGTGTCTTTGACAGCACTGTCCTCTTGTAGACCACAGGCTGGTTCAGACCTGCAGCCTATGAAACGTCAGTAGCCTGACATAGGTGACACAATAAGGTGAACTGCCAAAAGGAAACATATTTATTGAGCAGAGAAGGATACTGGATCCTTATGTTACATACTGCCATACCTACAGGTTTTAATCGTAGCCTAGATTTAATTATTATTGAGGGTCTTTTTATTATCTTTATTACTTATATTTTGTACGATATGGAACTAGAAGTGGGGGTTTCCTCCAGACAGATCCTGTGACTAGATTGCAGTGATTTGTCTCATACTGTTTAAATGGAATCATGTGTTGCATCTACAATAGCTATGAGTAAGAACTGTCTCAGGTTCAAAACGCGTCAACAGGAGTAGGTTGCTCCTTTTTTCTCCTGTACATGTTCTAGATATTATTTGTGGAATTTTTTATGAAGATTTAAATAAAGCTACATCATTTTTATGGGATACGATGTGCTGGTCTACTATTTGACAGCTTAGAGTATTTTGACACCAGGAAAACAGCTTCCGACACGTGCCAACAAGTGTGAGTTTATTTCATTTGATCTTTTACACTTATCTCTGTTCCTGACCAGCCATATTTTCATTTTTTTTTAGTACATGTGGATTTGAACACTATAACGTTCTCTCATGCTGTACCAATCTTTCCACCTTTTTTCCCATGATACATAAGGATACGTAAGGATTCAAGTAATTATAATATTAAATTGTGTGGATCCACTGGAGAACCGCAAGCGGTGGTATGAGCCACGCCAGGGAGCGGAGTCTAAGTAGGATCAGTATTCACCAGAGCCTGCCGCAAAGTAGATTGGCTGTGGCAGAACACTACCAGGTCGCTACATCTGACGTGACTGGTTGCGGAGGCAGCCGAGGTGCAGAAAGGTACCAAATCGTAAGACAATCTCGTAGTCGGGGACAGGCAGAAAGGTCAGGACAGGCAGCGAAGATTAATGGCCAACAGACGTAGGCAAACGGAACTGGTACACGTGAACGGCTAGACGGACTTCTGGAACACTTCCTCGCATAGGCTATGGCGCTATGGATTCGACAGGGAAGTCAGGGGCAGGCTGGGTAATATAGGACCAGCAGCCGGCAATTAACCAATTACCGGCACTGGCCCATTAAATTTCAGAAGTCCAGTGAGTGATGTAGAGAGTGGGGCTGCACCCGCCGGCTAGTAGAGACAGAGCAGGGAGCGACATGCAGGTCGCGGCGCCACTCGCAGGCGCAGCAGGGTCACGGGTGCGCCTGCAGCTCAGGATAACAGCCGCCAGGGCACCCGTGACAAATTGTTTTCTCTCTTTTCAAGAATACTTGGGGAAATGTTGCAAATCAAAAGAGTTGTCTGGTTTCTCTTTATTTCTTTATTAAAACAAAGTGGCATAAAAATAAATTTTGTAATTGTGTCGATTTTCCATTACATACGCTTTTATATAGGTGATATATACTTAGAGGGTTGTCAGGGTGGGGAGCGCCATGTTTACAGTGATCGGAAATTCGGTTCATCTTTAGAAAACCACCTATTGGTTGTGTTACATCCGTGCCCGTTCAGGCTTCTGCTTCGTCTTCTGTCCATAAAGTACAGTGGAGGATGCGTTGTTGTCCATGATTTTGTACTTTATGGTATTTTGTCTTATTTTGGTCTGAACACTGCTCTATCTAACTCTTTGCTGTGTTAATTGAATTCTGCCACACCTGTCTGTTTCTTCTGCTGACTTTATTCTGGGCTACAGACAGGTAAAGTTTGTTGTGATTGACAATTCTTTTCACCAATCGCATTCCTTCCTTACCAGGTCTGTGATCTTTGTGGTCTAGATATCAGAGGGTCGGTCCAATCGTGTCCAAGACCAGAACTCTGACATCCCATAAGAAAACCATTAGCCCTCTACCCAGTGCTTGCTAGGTCTTCTTTTGATTTGGCTGGTGCTTACCTTGGATTGGTACTTTTGATTTCTGATCTCTTGCTTGTCCTCCTGACCATCTGTATTCTTCATGATTTAGTACTGCTTCTGCCTGCTTGGTTTCTGACCCCTTCCTGTAGGACTATTCTTCTGTGTTTGTTTGTCTTGCTTGTTCTCTGTGTACACCTTTAGCATAAGCAGAGAACATTGTCCAGTTGTCGCCAACCACTTAGGGGCCGAACAAATACCGGTCGGTTTATCCTGTCCTGTTTTCTTGCCGTGCACACGCCACTGGGGGATGGCTTTTCTCTGCGTTTTGCAGAGGAAAGCCCTCCCCCTTCACATAGGCATGTTCATTTTCTGTCTGAAAACCGGACGAAAGAATGAACATGTTCTATGTTTTTTGGAACGCTGAAAAACCGCCGGGCGTAAAATCCGTGAAGTGGGGACCACTGCATGGATTTTCCATTAAGGTCCTTGTAAAAGTTTTTCAGCCAGTTTGCAGCCGGTTTTCAAAACCAAGAACCAGCTGAAAAATTGGCAGAAAAACCGTGCCGTGGGTACATGGCCTTAGGGTCAGACCATCAAGTAGGTAGAGACAGCTGGGCGGGACTTGTTTAAGGTTTCACTGTCTTGTTTCCCCTACCTATCCTCTCTGGTCATACGTTTCTTACAGGTTGGCTTTGTTTACTCCAACAATTTCCCTCAAATTTGGGGAATTGTTAGTATACTGTTTTGCATGTCAAGTCACAACCCCTTTCACAACTACAACACTAACATTGTCTAAAAACTCACTCTTTGTGGTGACATTTATACAAGATATTTGGCATTCTAGTGAATTCTGGTACAATTGCCATAATAAATCTACCCCACTGTGTTAAGTCTATATATACCGATTCAAAGTGTTGTTTCCAGTAAGTCATAGCTTTTGTATGCAAAATACTTTCTTGACCTCTTAAGGCAATTGGACAAATCACTGGATTAATCCGCAATATTCTCTTATTAAGGTGAGACATGAGCATTCTGCTTTTGTATTGCCAAACAGAACTGCAGTGTGACTAATACAATGAATAGACTAATATAAAGATTTGTTTCCTTTAAGGCAATCCATGCAGAGCTTTCCAAGCTGGTAAGGAGACAAAAAGGACAGCCTGAAGTCACCAAATCCCCGGTGAGAACTAAACCCAAAGCTCATCTTAAGCTTAGAGATGACTTAAATCCGCTTATTCGTCACAGCACAAAACAGAGGGTAAGTTCTGTCTCCCATGTAATATATCACCTATCTACCAATGTCCTTTTCTTGTATTTGTATCCCTAGATTGTACATGTAGAGCCCTTCTGTGATCAAAACTTTTATGAATAATGCATTTTTGATGCAGGATGCACGATTAAATTAGAAATAGACAGGAAGATATTTGGTGTGGGTGTTTACTTCTGAATTCTAAAAAAGAAAACCTAAAGGATTATTCCCATCCCAAAAATTGATGGCTTCTAGAGACTGTATATTACCACCACACAGTGACCATATAGTTGTAGGTACCAGTCTACACAGGCTCTGCAGACTGTTTATAATCTCCATTAAGTGCCCATATAGCATACTTACCAACTTTTAGAAGTGGCCGTAGGGAGATTTTGAACTGCAGCTTGCCACCTTGATGGTTTAGTTTGGCCACACCCCCTGTTTTACATGCCCCATCCCCCTTTTCACATCTGTATAACAGCTTTGGAGGAAAGCTGATGTGGTATCCTTCAGCTTTACTGGACAGTAGGTCTTCCAAGCTGGGTAACAGCACATTAATCAGCTTTTCTTCAGAGCCAACCTGCAATGTGCTCCCTATGTACCATGTCATGTCAGGACAGCATCTCAAGATGCTTTACACTGGCACCACCACTATCAAAAGAGCAAACCACAGACAGTAAAAAAAAAAGTCCTCAGATGTATAAAGTGGTTTAGCTGTCACATAGGCTTAGGATAAAACCGACCAAACATTTTTAACTTGTGACTGTTTGGCCCCTTTTCAGCCATATATGCTGCACTAGTGTATATATTGCATGGCACGTTTTGGACACGTTTTTGGAGCATTTTTCGGCACGGTTTTTGCCCTGGCTATTAATTTGTATGGGTGGAAACCTTGTCCAAAATCTGTTCTGAAGAAACGTGTGAGGTTTTGATGCTATTTTGGTTGCTGAAAAATCAACGTCCAAATAAGTCATGTGAACATACCCTAATAGGCATGCCCAAGACTGTATTCTAAAAGTTACCAGTACTTGATATGGCCAGTACAAATAAAATACAGGCACTGGCCCCCTGGCAGTAAAACCGTCCCTGCCGGTAGTTTACCAGATTTGGTGGTAAACCTACCATAGCAGGAGATTTACCAACTTCAGGGAGACCAAGAGGACTCCTCTTTTTCAGGGAGTCTCCCTGACGATCAGGGATAGTTGGTAAGTATGCCATATAGTGGCAGGTACCAGTGTACACAGGTGCCCACACTGTATATTACCTCCATACAGTGACCATATAGTGGTAGCTACCAGTGTACACAAGCTCTGCAGACTGTATATTACCTCCATACAGTTACCATATAGTGGTAGATACCAGTGTACACAAGCTCTGAAGACTGTATATTACCTGCATATGGTGCCCAGATAGTGGTAGTACCATATAGTGGTCTTTACAGGCTCTGCAGACTGCATATTACCTCCATATAGTCACCATACCAGTGTACACAGACTATAAATGATTACTGTACAGTTACATTTTATGACTCACAGATGACATTTCTCTGAGTCATTCACTTTTTCTTTTCTTGTCCATCCGATCTAGACTGCCATGATGACTTCTCCTGGCCATGACTCATCCCTGCAGATTTGGACACAAATATCTTAGAATCCTCACTCTTCCAGCACCTCCCTACCTGTCACCCACCTCTGTACAAACTCCCCAGGGTTAGGAGTATGAGTACACGCCATAGCTTAGAGGCAGTCTCCTAGATGGGTAGGGTGAAACAGAAGACTAACCCTGGAGAATGTGCTACAGCTATGGACTGCCCCCCTCAGATTTATATTACCAGTAGGGTAGGTCAGGGCCGGACTGGGAATAAAAATCAGCCCTGGCACTAAGCCCCCATCAGCCCACATACAATATCCGCTTAAAACATTTCCCTTGTTCTCGCACCACTTTCTAAAATAAACTACACTATAAAGCTGCTTTCACACATTTTTGGTGCATTTTTTATGTTTTTTTTGGTGCGCTTTTGTGCAGAAAGGCAGAGCAGTTAATGTTGTACATTTCTGCACAAAAAAAACACATCAAAAAATCCACCAAAACCGCTCCGTGTGGAAGACCCCTACACACAAGCAAGAAAGAAAAAGTGGTGCAGAGAAAGCCCTCATCACAGAGTCAGGTGTGCACTTGCTTTACAATCCGGGACAAGCCTACTCTGACACTACATAAGCACCAACATAATCTACAACACCACCAATCAGATCCCCAGTAGTCAGGTCACCATCACATGAACACAGCACTGATTGAACACATAAGTAAAATGACCCCTGACAGCAGGAACTCACAGGAGATGTCATCTCTGATGGGAGTTGTTCTCTTCTCCTTCTCTTCTCCATCTGGCCCAAACCTCCATGATTTCTTCCCTGATGAGTCGTTCCTTTCCCTTTTTTTCTCCGTCCAGTACAACATGCAGTGTCTTCTTCTATTGGTCACTACTCGTCCCTGTAGAATTTACCACAAATTCATTTTAGACTCCTCTTTTCCAGCACTTTCCTATCAATTCCCCAAACAGCGTATGTTAGACCCGAAAAATTAGAAATTAAAAAACGTCAGATAAGTGGCATGTAAATACCTAGACCCCCATTAGTTAGGTAAACAGGGCCTTCCTCCATTAATTTGGTAGGTAGACAGGGCCTACCCCTGTAATTAGCCAGGTAGCTGGGGCTGCCCCAGTAACTAGCCAGGTAGCTGGGGCTGCCCCCAGTAACTAGCCAGGTAGCTGGGGCTGCCCCCAGTAACTAGCCAGATAGCTAGGGCTGCCCCCAGTAACTAGCCAGGTAGCTGGGGCTGCCCCAGTAACTAGCCAGGTAGCTAGGGCTGCCCCCAGTAACTAGCCAGGTAGCTGGGGCTGCCCCCAGTAACTAGCCAGGTAGCTGGGGCTGCCCCCAGTAACTAGCCAGGTAGCTGGGGCTGCCCCCAGTAACTAGCCAGGTAGCTGGGGCTGCCCCCAGTAACTAGCCAGGTAGCTGGGGCTGCCCCCAGTAATCAGCCAGGTAGGGCCAGTAATTAGCCATGTAGGGCCAGTAATTAGCCAGGTAGGGCCAGGGGCAGTAATTAGCCAGCTAGGGCCAGTATATAGGCAGGCAGGGCCAGTATGTAGGCAGGCAGGGCTAGTATGTAAGCTAATAGGCAGACAGGTCAGGTATATAGGCATACAGGGCAGTATATAGGTAGACAGGGCTGGTATATAGGCATATAGGGCAGTAAATAGATAGACAGGGCGGTATATAGGCAGACGGGGCAGTATATAGGCAGACAGGGCAGTATATAGGTAGACAGGGATGGTATATAGGCAGACAGGGCAGTATATAGGTAGACAGGGCTGGTATATAGGTAGACAGGGCAGTATATAGGTAGACAGGGCAGGTATATAGGGAGACAGGGCAGTATATAGGTAGACAGGGCTGGTATATAGGCAGACAGGGCTGGTATATAGGTAGACAGGGCAGTATATAGGTAGACAGGGCTGGTATATAGGCAGACAGGGCTGGTATATAGGCAGACAGGGCAGTATATAGGCAGACAGGGCTGGTATATAGGCAGACAGGGCAGTATATAGGCAGACAGGGCTGGTATATAGGTAGACAGGGCTGGTATATAGGCAGACAGGGCTGGTATATAGGTAGACAGGGCTGGTATATAAGCAGACAGGGCTGATATATAGGCAGACACGGCAGCATATAGGCAGACAGGGCTAGTAGTTTTAAAAAAAATAAAAATAAAAACAATACTTACCTGATGTCTCTCCCTCCTCTTCTGTCCTCTTCCCCGGAGCGCCGCCGGCAGCAGTGTGCGGGACGCGGAGCGGGCGCATGATGACATCATCGCATTGCGCGCCTGCCCCGCGTCCTCCTGGGAGCATGAACAAACAGGATCAGAAGATCCCGGCTGTTCAACCTCGACCGCTGCTTGCACTGCGTGTTGCAGGCGGCGGCCGTGATGGCTGCATGGCTGGGTCGGTGACCCGGCCGTGCAGCCATGTGGCAAGGGGGGCCTGTCGGCCCCCTGGTAAAAGGGTCCGGACGCAGATGCGACCATTGCGACCCTTGAAGCGTGCCACAGACTGGCGCCGGGACTCGGGGCCCGCCGGGTGGAAACATGGGTCCCCTCGGCGGGCAATCCTACCATAGGTTGGTAGGCCCCAGGTAGGTAGGCATCAGTTAGGCCCCAGGTAGGTAGATAGGCAGTAGATAAACTCCAGTTGGGTATGTAGATTGTGCCTAGGTAGGTATTTAGGCCACAGGTAGATAGATAGGTCTCAGTTAGGTAGCTAGGCTATATGTCTGTAGATTGGCCTTGGATAGGCAGTAGTTAGGCGCCAGATAGGTAGGCAGCCCCTAAGTTGTAATATAGGAAGGCTCCAAGTAGCTAGATAGGTATGCTGCAGGTGGGTCCCAGGTAGGTAGTTGGGACCCATGTAGCTAGGTAGGTAGACTGTAGTTGGGCCCCAGGAATCTAGGTAGGTGGGCCTCAGGTAGCTAGCCCCAGGTGCCTAGGTAGGTAGTCAGGCTATAAGTGGGCCCCAGGTAGCTAGCTAGGTAGACTGGGCACCATTGTTAAAAAAAAATAATTAACTTACCTCTCTCCTTGTTTCCCCGATTTGATGAGCAACAGGACGGCTTCTCAAAGTGAAACCCAGTGTAGTTGACACAACGATGAGACTTCATTGCGGCGCCTACGTCAGCACTACAACCGACACCCCACCTGGTAGGTTTAAGGCCTAAGGCCTTACGCTTACCAGGCTGAATAGTGGAGCTAAGCTTCACTAAGACCATGCAGTCCTGGGGATCGAGAGCATTAGCCCTTGCACCCCCCGGCACTGCCTCTGAATGCTGGGGACACAGGGTCCGGGAACTCTGAGGCAGGTTGCCGCTGCTATGGGGGTAGTTCTGCCCCTGCTTTTGAAGGAGCAGCGCTGCTTTTTCCTCTTTACAGTGTTTCTTATACAGCAGAGTTGATCAGAAAGTGATGCCACATGTTCGTGGGATTTCATCACTTTCTGCGATGAGACTAACCCTTTAAATCAGAAAAAGTTCATTCATATTCAAATATATTTATCTACATTTTTTATGTAAACGTTTTTCTTATGGTTTTGAGAAACCTGTTCATCCATACCAAAGATCCTTCTCATTTAGTTATCCTGGTTCAGATGATGGCAATGTACTACACAGTCAAGTCCCATTATTTTGACCACCAGCTTATATCCAAAGTAACCTCCGTCTGCAGCACAGACTGCAGCTAGACAGGCTGGGAGTGACTCCATAAAGTCCTGGTAGGTTGTCACAGGTATATGGAGCCATGCTGACTGCATCCTACAGAAAATAAAAAATGTTTCAGTGCTGCTGAGTCTGAAAATACCATCCATTTTGTTCTAGCAGCTCTAGTTTATGAGGTGTTGATTACATGATTCTACGTTGTTCTTGTGAGTCATTTGTATATAAATATGTAGTGCAGCTAAAATGAATTGAATTTGTTCAAGTACATTCATGTTATTGTTTGCATGTGTTCTTTACATGTTCTAAAATTATGTCTTTTCTGTTTCACATGAATTTCCAACAATTTTTTAGTACAATATTGAGTGACCACTACTTTCAGCAGCATATACTTGGTAAGGCGGCAATGCTGAATCTCCAAAACTAGAGCTAATAGGGGAAAAAGGGTGTAATTTTCAGAATCAACATCCCAAACGTACTCAAAACCGTTCCAACTTTTAAGGCACCAAAATGAGTGTTCCCCGGTGTTATTAATAAGGGTATGTTCAGACGACATATTCTCTGTCCATATACTTCGGCACATTATTGCTCGTCAATACGCCTGAAGTATGGGCCACGTATACAGTAATTCATAACTCTCATTGAGAGCCATGATTACTTGCTCTTTCCCCCAGTGCACAATCCGCGCCCAGGGAAAGAACTAAGTCAATTCTTCCCGGAAATTACGCGATGGGATGAATGAAAGTCAGTGAGAGGTTTCAGAAGGTCGTGCTGGCCAGCGCATATTTCTGAAGCTGCAGGTATATACTGGTGTGTACCAAATATACTATATCATTGTGGAAGTGCACAGATAAAAGTAAAATATAACTTTTATTAGACCAAAGTAAAAAATAATGGATATATGAAAAGTAAAAAATAAACACACAGCGCTAAGTATGATAGTAATCCGCAATAAACACTTATACAAGGAGGCAGGTAATTAAGGTAACAGGAATATAGAGTATAGAGGGGAGAGCACTAACCCTATGCACCCTAGAAAACTGTGTAAATAACCCTCACCTAATACTTGGGAATATTCAAACGTCCTGATAAGGACGGCCCCGACTGGAACCTGCCCCTAGTATAACTTACCCTAAATTGCCCTCAATCAGCATCATTGTGGCATGGGGTAATAAATAAGATAAGCCTTACTTTAATGGAGTCCCAACATGTTTCGGCGCCTACTCAGACCTCCTCAGGGGACAATAATTGGTAGGCTATAAAATTAAAGTAAAGAAAATAAATGAGATACAATATATGAGTGCTTGAAAACAACCAAAAAAGTGTACAAGCTAAGAAAAACATAGTGTGGTGATCTTACCTACAAAGGTTGCGGTCATCAATTCAAGGAGCAAAAGGAGCATATGGCTCCTAATATTCAGACACAGCTATGGTGTGCTGTGTACTGAGATAATGAGCGCGCTCCTATTTAAATAAGAAGCGCAGGCTCACGTGTGTCAGAACTGCCAATCCGCGTTAGTTCTAGTAAACGTCAACCAAAGTCAAAACGAGGCCAGGCACGTATATATCGCCCTGGCAACGCTAAACGCTTCTGCGCGCTATGCGGAAGTGACCGCATTATAGCCAAAAAGAGGCTTGGATAGCGGAGACTTCCGTTCTGTATCACTAGACTGCCGAAACCGGAAGTGACGTTACGGAGTCAGCGGGGAGTGTATTAAAGAAAAATAATACACCCACGGCAATAGACACGCCTCGCGCAGCCATTGAATTCTCGGACATGCGCAGCGAGGTGTCAGATAAATAGTAATTTACATATGCTTAGCCGGAAACCATGGTCCGTGGTCAAAAGACAGGTAATACTTAGAAGGTCAAACTCAAATAGATACCAAGAGTATGTTGCGTCACACAAGAATATGTGCTCCACAAAGAATGTACACACAGTTATATTTATCATAGAAAACATTGGAAATTGAGTTGCTCATTGAGGCCAGTCGGTTGTAGTGTCTTGAGAGTATAGATCCAAAAGCTTTCTTTGCATAGTAGGGTTTTATCTAGGTTCCCTTTACGGGGACCAGATTTGACCATATCTAACCCTATAAATCTCAGATATTGATATGCACCATTGTGTACGGACCAAATGTGTCTGGAGATGGGAGTATCCCTTTTGTGTCGTATGTCACCCAAATGCTCACAAATGCGGCGACGAAACTCTCGAATAGTCTTGCCGACATATTCCTTGCCACACTGGCATTTTACCCGATAAATAATACCCGTGGCCTTACAGTTAATAAAATGTCGGATCTCAAAAACTTGTCCAGTATGTTGATTTGTGAAGCTTTTTCCTGTTTCTACAAAGTTACAAGCCACACAGCTGCCACATTTAAAACATCCAAGGGGTTGCCTATCCAACCAGGTATTTTTGCGGGGAGGTGTATAATGGCTGTGGACCAAAGAATCCTGCAGGCTACGTCCCTTCCTAAATGTAACCGATGGATAGGTCCCAACTTTTTCTTTAATGTCGGGATCTAAAGTTAGGATGTTCCAGTGTCTCTTAAAGATCTCTCTAACCTCCCTGGATGCTGCATCAAAAGTACCAATGATGCGTGCCACACTGTTATCCAAATTGGATTCCTGTTTTTTTGTGGTAAGTAAACTGGACCTTGCCGTATTGAGAGCATGATGGTATCCCTTAAGGATGACATCTTCAGGGTAATCTTTCTCCCTAAATCTGTTTTTTAGATCACAGGCTTGTATCTTGAAATCTGCGGTGTTCGAGCAATTGCGTCGTAGCCGCAGAAATTGGCCTCGAGGAATTCCTCTTTTCAGAGGAACAGGATGACTACTTCGCCAATGAAGTCAAGAGTTAGAGGATGTAGGCTTCCGATATAGGGTGGTTGAGATAGAACCATTACCTTTTTTCATAATTTTCACATCCAGAAAGGTGAGACATTCAGGCTGTATGTCAGATGTAAATTTAAGTCCTAGCTCATTGTGATTCAACCTTTCCATAAATGAATTGAAAAGTGTCTTGGGGCCGTTCCAGACGATAAAAATATCGTCTATATAACGAGTCCACAGCCCTATGTGGTCTGTCCATTCTGACATGGTCTCCCCAAACACTAGAAGGCTCTCCCACCAGCCGAGGTACAGATTTGCGTAAGATGGAGCGCAAGGGCTGCCCATGGCAGTCCCTCTCAGCTGGTGGAAGAGCCCTCCGTTGAATAGAAAGTAATTTCTTGTCAGTACAAATTCAAGTAGTCTCACAACAAATTCGTTATGTTGCTCAAATTGTATTCCTCGGGCACAGAGAAAATGTTTCACAGCTTGTGTGCCTAGGGTATGCGGGATGCTCGTATATAGCGCCTCCACATCTATACTAGCCAGCCAGCTTTCAGGGGAGATATGTATGCCATCTAGCTTTCTCAATAAGTCCGTAGTGTCCCTAGTGAACGAAGATAGGGATTCTACAAATGGGGCTAAAATTTGATCAAGATAGATGCCACAGTTTTGAGTAAGGGAACCTATACCCGACACGATAGGACGGCCCTTTAGAGGATTGGTCCCTTTATGTATTTTGGGTAGGCTATAAAAGGTGGCTATTCTTGGAAATTTGGGGAATAGAAACTCGAATTCATTTACTGAAATGAGTTTGTGTGATTTCGCTGCGGTCAGGATATTCAACAATTCTGTTTTGAAAATGTCTGTCGGATCGCTTGGTAGAGTGCGATAACAGGATTGGTCATCCAATAGTCTGTTACACATTTCTAAATATTTTGGATGGTCCAGTAAAACAATATTCCCACCCTTGTCAGAAGATTTCACTACTAAATTATGGTCCTGTTCCAATCTCCGTATTGCCTCTCGCTCACCTCGAGTGCAATTAACGGGAAATCTCCTATCAAGTCTCTCAAGGTCTGAAGTGACCTGGGAGATAAAAATGTCAACACATGACATTTCTCCTTGAGGTGGCATTTTCGTATTTTTGGGTTTTAGTTCCGTGAAAGGTCCCTGGCCTGTATTTACCGTATCTCGGATATGTCATATAATAATTTCACACCCTCCAATAGATCTTCACTAATGCCCATTTTTCATACATTCCTTCCTATTTTTTAGGCAATGATATTTATGCCATCTCAATTTCCGACCAAACAGATTAATATCTTTAATCCATCTAAATAAATTAAATTTGGTGGTGGGAACGAATGATAATCCCAATTTGAGGACATTCATCTCAACTTCTGTTAGAGGGTGAGATGATAAATTGATGATAAGGTTTGAATTTAAATTAATTTTTACGGGGGATAACGGCCTCGCGGTGTCCGATCTCTCAGTTCGTAGGGATAATTCCCCACTAAAAAAGGTTTTGATGAACCTCTCTGACGTTGGCCTCGCCCCCTACCTCCTCTATGGCCACGGATACGTTGTTGGCTCCGACTTTGTCTATTATGTATATCTCGTTCCGAGTCTGAGGCCTCTGTGTCCGTAGATGAGATAGTCACTTTTTGATCACTGTTGTCCCTATTATCCACGTGCAAATATGCCTTATTGTCCCTAAAGTCTGAAAGATCTCTGATAAATTGTTTGTGTTTTCTATCTTTTATGTGATATTGAAATCTTTCTAGGGAGTTGTGTAGCTGTTGTTCTTTTGTGGTATAGTCAGGGTGTTGTTCAAACCCCCTTACTATCTCCAATTGTTCTTTTACTCTCTGGTTTAATGTATCTAGATTAAGTTGTTCCTCTTCAAGAAGTAGTTGCATGAATTCTAATGAGGCATTAGTAGCTTTTTGTTCCCATTTTGTGGTGAACCCTGGGCTCCTAATTTTAACCCCTGGAGTGAGGGAAATGCGAAGTCCTCTGGGTACAATCTGATTTTTTATATAATTTTGTAAGCTTTCCACTTCCCACCATGTAGAAATTTGTTCGCGGTAAGTTTTTTGTAATTCCTTAAAGGCTATGTTAAAGGAAGGTGTATACTTTTTCTGTGTAAACTCTTTATCAGAAAAGATGTCCTTAGCTTCGTATGACCATTGATTGATATCCAAACCTGTCTTTAAAAATCCAGCCATGCCCAACAAAGGTAAATTTATATATATAGAAACCTCCAAAATATTCTGACTAGAGGCAAGTCTCCACAAACACTCAAAAGGTATACCAAATATACTATATCATTGTGGAAGTGCACAGATAAAAGTAAAATATAACTTTTATTAGACCAAAGTAAAAAATAATGGATATATGAAAAGTAAAAAATAAACACACAGCGCTAAGTATGATAGTAATCCGCAATAAACACTTATACAAGAGGCAGGAAATTTAAGGTAACAGGAAATATGAGTATAAAAGGGGAGAGCACTAACCCTATGCACCCTAAAAAACTGTGTAAATAACCCTAACCTAATACTCGGGAATATTCTAACGTCCTGATAAGGACGGCCCCGACTGGAACCTGCCCCTAGTATAACTTACCCTAAATTGCCCTCAATCAGCATCATTGTGGCATGGGGTAAGGAATAAGATAAGCCTTACTTTAATGGAGTCCCAACATGTTTCGGCGCCTACTCAGACCTCCTCAGGGGACAATAATTGGTAGGCTATAAAATTAAAGTAAAGAAAATAAATGAGATACAATATATGAGTGCTTGAAAACAACCAAAAAAGTGTACAAGCTAAGAAAAACATAGTGTGGTGATCTTACCTACAAAGGTTGCGGTCATCAATTCAAGGAGCAAAAGGAGCATATGGCTCCTAATATTCAGACACAGCTATGGTGTGCTGTGTACTGAGATAATGAGCGCGCTCCTATTTAAATAAGAAGCGCAGGCTCACGTGTGTCAGAACTGCCAATCCGCGTTAGTTCTAGTAAACGTCAACCAAAGTCAAAACGAGGCCAGGCACGTATATATCGCCCTGGCAACGCTAAAAAGCTTCGCGCGCTATGCGGAAGTGACCGCATTATAGCCAAAAAAAGGCTTGGATAGCGGAGACTTCCGTTCTGTATCACTAGACTGCCGAAACCGGAAGTGACGTTACGGAGTCAGCGGGGAGTGTATTAAAGAAAAATAATACACCCACGGCAATAGACACTGGTGTGTACATTACACACCGCTATATGCCTGTAATTTATTCATCTGAACATACCCTAACACTAAAGAGGAAACAAAAGCCCCAAAATCTTAATTTTTCTATAAAAGTGACATTATGGCTCTTTGTATTTAGTGTCAAGGACAGAATGGTATTGGATTATGTCCTCTTGAAATCCTGAAAGCAAGCTTTGGGTAAGGCTTTGCTGATATCACAGGACAATGCAGTTCTATCCTGGGCACTAAATATATTACCCTTCCATGGAGCATTGATGTTGCTGTGAGCACAGAGCCTTAGGCCAAGTTCATAAAGGGTTAAAATGGGGCCCTAATTCGGTCCGAAATTACGTGCCGAAAATGCGCAAAATTACGGGCCCGAAAACCCCATTCATTACGGTAATTAAAACAGTTCTCATAGAGAAAATATGGGTACGTCTCCTCTCCTCCCCGCCCGCCGGGCGGGGATAATTGACATGTCACTTTTTAAACGGCGTATACACCCGCTAGCAGTGAATTTTCTAAAGGGCCGGGGAAGTGCCGGCCCCCCGCTCCCTCCCCCGCCCCCCCCCGCCTCCGCCACACGGCGTAATTCGGCCCTAAAACGCCCGCACTAACCGTGTGAACCTAGCCTTAGAGTACGTCAACACGATGAGTAACATTTTCTTGTCGGATTCTCCCATTGAAAACCATGTCGGACAAACGAGTATCAACGAGTATTTCACAAGGTATAAAGGTATAAATCATATGGCTGCAGATTTGTACATGTGTATAACATGTGTGGTTTCACATCCTGGTACTTAAAGTTTCATAGCAGCAGCTGTGTACATGCAGGAGCTGTGGAACTACAAGTGCCAGCATTCCACACCACACATGTTAAGCACATACACTAATTTGCACCCATATGATTATGTTTATGTGTTTAACATGTGTGGTGTAAAAGTCTGGCACCTGTTTTTCAATAGCAGCAGCTGTGTAACTACAGGTGTCAGCACGTCACACCTTAGGGTATGTTCACACAGTGTAATTGCGGTGCGTACAGTACGCGCCGCAATACGCCGGGTGTTTGGGGAGTCGCGCTGATCAGTGCGTATTCCCAAAGCACGGGGAGGCTGGCAGCCCGCTGGCCCCATTGACATGCATTACTCGTGACACGTTATCGCCACGAATAACTGACATGTCACTTATCTTTTCCGCGCGTACAAACGAACGTAAATTGTATGCGCGGGGGACCGAGCATAAATCCATAGTTCCCCTATGACACTATGGATTACCGTAATTGCGGCGCGCAATTTCATTGCCCTATAAAAGCGCAATATGTGGCGAAATATGCGGCAAAATGCGCGCCAAATTACGCTGTGTAAACATTCCCTTAAACACATGCACCAACAGGGACACACACAGCAAATCAAATTTGAAAGGGGTGTTCTCACTATCCAAAACATGAAAAAAGTTACCTGTTCAATATAAATTTAACTTAGGAACAAACATACGCCGCAATACGCCGGGTGTTTGGGGAGTCGCGCTGATCAGTGCGTATTCCCAAAGCACGGGGAGGCTGGCAGCCCGCTGGCCCCATTGACATGCATTACTCGTGACACGTTATCGCCACGAATAACTGACATGTCACTTATCTCTCCGCGCATACAATACGATCGTATTGTATGCGGGGGGGGACGAGGCATAATCCATAGTTCTCTATGAGCACTATGGATTACCGTAATTGCGGCGCGCATTTCATTGCGTATAAAGCGCAATATGTGGCGAAATATGCGGCAAAATGCGCGCCAAATTACGCTGTGTAAACATTCCCTTAAACACATGCACCAACAGGTACACACACAGCAAATCAAATTTGAAAGGGGTGTTCTCACTATCCAAAACATGAAAAAAGTTACCTGTTCAATATAAATTTAACTTAGGAACAAACATACATAACCCATCTCCTTCATAACCCGGGGACTGCCTGTAAATTCTTTTGAAAATATGTTCTACTTAC
Source organism: Phyllomedusa bahiana (assembly GCA_025379985.1). Lineage (NCBI taxonomy): Eukaryota > Metazoa > Chordata > Amphibia > Anura > Hylidae > Phyllomedusa > Phyllomedusa bahiana. Next base: position 222,034 of record JAODAL010001267.1, on the reverse strand, counting down.
AACTACTTTTGTATTTCTTAGTTAAGTAGTAAAGTAATAATGTGTTTTTCCGGTATCTGGCTGAACATTACATAATTATATAGTTGAGAAAAGAAACCAGACCATCAAGTCTAACCTATAACCCTCCTGTGCTAATCCTAAAAAAAAAAGCTAAAACCCATAAAGTGGATGGCAATTGCTATATACTAGAGAAAAGATTCCTGGCAATCAAAATAAATCTATGGATCAATGTTCCATGTACATATTCTAGCACCCATAACCTGTATTAGTATATTTTTTAAGAAATGCAAAGCCATTTTTAAACTTGTTCAATGGATTAACTATCACAGCTTTATATGGGGAAGAGGAGAGGGTACGAGCTCCATAGTCTCTGCACCCGTATAGTAGAAAAAAAAAGAAAAAAAAATCCCCGAGATTTTGCCACATGATTTCTTCAGGAGTGATTAGATATTGATATTGGTGATGACTGCAAAGTAGTAACAATATTGTTCACATTAACACTGACTGACTGTGAAGCTACATTGCCGATCATTTGGGTTTAGCATTGTCCTGATGTGCCTAACCTCTGTATTTCCTGTGTCCTCAGGTAACTAACAGAATGCTGCTGATTGGAGCTGTGGCTGCAGCATTACTAAGTTTACTTGCAACTTTCATCCTTGCTCAGGACTCCTGAATCTTGATGTTTGCAGGACTATGATCAGTTATAATTTACAGTTTCCACTGTCTACATGTGCTGAAGACATACTTTTATGTTATTGAAGCCGTATCTAGTAGTGCAATCAAGGTGACAACTTCTGCCATCACCAATGGAGCCAACAGAACATGCTCTCCATAATCATCAGTAGAGGCAAGACTGGTGGTGTAGATGAACTTTGGGCAAGAAGGCCACTTTTTTTTCTTTTTTACTTAATTTATTAATGAGATACAAAATGGAAATGATTATTCTACATTTAACATTTGTAGTACAATAATCATCTATAGGGACTTTTACACACTAAATGAATGTCCACCTTTTTAACCCTATCACATTTTTAGATGTAAAATTATTTGTTCATTATGCAATATGTTTTTATAGTGGTTAAATTTTTAATAACAAGAAAAAAAATACCCCCAGAGACAATAAAAAACTGTACATTCTGCGCAGCTCCACTAGCAAGTGCTAAAGAGCTTTTAGTTGGCACATAATGATAGACTGAACATTGCAATAAATGATAGCCAACCTAGCAGTCGCATGCAAAATTAAAATAAGTGTGAAAAAAATACAAAACAAGAGACTCCCATTAATTTTTGGGGCTGCAGGACTTTTTTTCCCTAATCAGCCCACTGCTTCCCGACCCTATTCGGCCCTAGGAAGCCCAAAAAAAATTCCCCCGCACAACTGACCCTAATATGAAAAAGATGGCACCAACCAGGAGACAGTCCTGACATCTGACACAGAGTAACTTAATATAACCAAAAGAGCCTAAAACATTCAGGCAGGAATCCATACAAACACTATAATTCAAATAATGCTACTTTTTAAAAAGGGGGGGGACAAAATATCACCCTAAAAATCACTAAAAAACCCAAAAAAAAGAAAAAAGGACATATCCAATGAAAAAAATTTAAAAGAATTTAATATTGAAAAAACCAAAAGGGTAAGATAAGTGTTTAAAACAAAAAAAAAGATGCAAAAAAAACTGGGCAGGTTTCCCTTAAAAGGGAGAGGTAAAATTTAAAAATATATAAAACATATATAATTCAACCCCCAGGAAGCGACTGCAACAGTGCAAGGGGCATCAGGGCATCCACGTTTTGGGAAAAAAACTACCATGGGTGTACTTACTAATTTCTTTACAATTTTTTTTTTCCCTCACTAATTTTAATATGGTCACTATGATGCACATATTGTACGATGAGGTGAATTATTAAAGTCTTATATATTGTTAATTACCACTTGAAGGATACCTGTTAGTTTTTGTTATCGCCTCTTGTTGTTTTAAAGATGTATTATTATATTTTGTATTTTTCTTCAATAAGAGAATTCTGTTAGTATTTTTCATATGACATATGTCCTCTTTTTCTTTATTTTGGTTATTACAGAGTAACTAAAGTAGAAATAGTAATGGAAAAAAATGGACAAGTGCACTGATCCTAACAGAACAGCAACCACCTCACAAAGATCCAATACGAAGGAGAGGACGAAATAGCAGAACTCCTGCGATTTGTAACACTTAGGCAGTGTTCACACGGCTTATTCAAGCCGTAATTGCGGGACGGATATCGCCCGCAGTTACGTCTTGAATAAGGGGCGGGGCGGGGGTGGCGGCGGGACAGCTGCCCGCCGGCCCCATAGACATTGCATTATTCACGGCGCGTACACGCTGTAAATAATGTGCATGTCACTTTCTCCCCCCCGCGGCGGATTCGCCAAGCGGGGAGGAGCGACAGAATCCAGAGTTCTCTATGAGAACTGTGGATTACCGTAGTTACTGGGACGAATTGGAGCCGTCCTGCAGCGCAAATACGGAGCGCAGTACGGCTCCAATCAGTCCCAAAATAAGCCGTGTGAACGAGGCCTTACTGTATTCGTAAACTTGCTCAATTTCATTACAGAGTTCAATGTAGTTATGTCAGATTTGACAGTGAGAACTGCACACAGCACTTGAAAATGATAGAATTGACTATAACTGGGGTCCATTAAGCAATGTTGTTGTCTGCCGCTTGATAGATCTGGCACAGCCGTTATGGATTTTATTGTAACAGAAATCATGAGTTGTTTCAACACAGCCTACCAGTATGAACTGCATGCAGAATGTCAAGTTTCTAATCTGTGGAGCTCGGTATCTCAGAAAAATACTAGCCCAAAATATATTAAAAAATATTTTTTAGTATTAAACAACATGGTGTTCCACGTTGGGCAATCAGATTAAACAATGAAGACATTACTGTGTTTGAAAATTTCAAAACATTTGTATTTCTAGACTCTCTTACTAGGCCCTGACAAATTCAATATGCCATCAATACTCATGATGAGATAACTCAGGTATTCTACAGTGATATGGTATGTTCACACAATGGTCCTCATGTATGAAAACTGTCTAGGGCTAAGATTTTCAGAGCTCCCCTGCCCTCATATAGTGCTCTGAAAAAATCCTCCTAGACAGTTTTCATACATGTCCCCCAAGGTTTTTCAATTTTCTTGGGTTTTTGGGTTTTTTGGGTTTTTCAAATTTCTTGGGGAATTTCACTTAGATTCTGCCTTCAATTCCTTATTAAAAACTGAAAGAAAACTCTTCTGATTGACTCTAAAATAAAAGCTGCCTTGTTGTTCAAATGCAGATTTTTAACGTATGGATTCAAAAACCTCAGCTTGGACAAAAAAACCCCTCTAATAATGTTCATTCTTCTGTCGGTTTCCTAACGTAAACTACGAGTACATTTACTATTAGACTATGTTCACACGGTGTATTTGCAGGGCGTAATTACGCCCCGCAATTACACCGTGTGATCGGGGGCGGGGCGGGAGCGGGGGACTGAGCAGGGGGCCGGCACTTCGCCGACCCATAGACTTGAATTGCTAGCGGCGCGTAGAGGAGAATACAGTCAAATCCCCCAAGATATCTATCTCTATGAGAACTGTGAATTACCGTAATGAAGGGGCCGTTTTCAGCCCGTAATATGCGCACTTCGGCGCGTAATTACGGACCGAAATACGGCCCATTTTAAGCCGTGTGAACATGGCCTTAAAGTCAATGGGAGGCCTCAAATCCTAATGCAATACCCACCCAAACATTGCATGTGGATTTTGACGTGGATCCGCACTGAAGAAAACCTGTGAGATTCTTTGCTGCACTACAGATTGCACTCAACATTGTGCAGTACCATCATCAATAGTTGCATTTCTGGTTGTTGTACTTTTATGTGTGGAAGTTCATCTTCCCCATGCTGCTGGTCATCATCGCTGGTGGAATCTCTTGAACTAATTGGTCGTAAACGACTAATTTTTTTTGCATAGAAAGTAAAGAGTTTGGAACACACAGTAAACACAGCTATTCTGACAGGACCTACAATGGTGACTGAAAGCAAAAAAAGTGACTACTGAGTAGACATACAGACATAACATAGGGCAACATGTAAGACATGCCAGTTTTAGAGCACTTTGGAGGAGCGTAGAAGGCACCAGTATGTATGAAAGTGTCTCACAGCACTTTATACACGACAAAATTTGTCTTGAAATTGGTATGGATTTGTACCACAGCTATGCGCCATTAGTACGTTTCACACCAAACTTTGGTGCAATAGTACAGTTCTGCCGTGACATGCCCCCTGAAAAACTGGTGCATTCAAAAGTGTTGTGTGTGGTGCAGAATGTGCCAAGTTTGGGTGTACGACTGTTCATACATCTATAGAACAGGGCTACAACAGGTTCAGGGCCGCAAAGCATGCGTATCGCCCATAGCATCCAGTGCACCAATAAGCTGAATTGCACTGTTCAATCATTTTCGGACAGCAATCGGCCTATGAAATCCACGTCCAATTCCACAAGCAATACTTGTCTACATTCTGAAAAACTCAACTGAAATGAGGCACTTTCACAGGCGAAATAAGTTTTTACCTGTACTTGAACGTGAACGTACCCTAAGGCTCGGTTCACATATCGGACTTTTCCTACTGGAAAAATATGATGTGTAATCCTTGGCAGAAATGCATAGGAATTAATTGGATTTTTGCTGAGGATTTTACTTAACAGAGACAGTATTCACCTCGGATCCTGACATGCGTTAGCCCCATTGCAATAGTAATGTAATGTAATGTGCACATTAAATAAGGTTACACTGTTGTATGTTATATATATGTTAAAATATAAGATATTTTTCAAAAGGAGAAACTGTCTCATTTAATTGCCTTTACATTTTATTTTATGTAACAAGGAATTGAACTAAGAAACCAAATAAACTAGTAATGAAATAAAGAGAATGAAGAAAGAGTCATTTTTGACGCTACTTAATGCTAAGAAAACAGGGACATTTCCAGGGACAAAAGTTTCCACGGAAAAATGTAATAAACAGGCATCTGGCCCTGAAAATCAGAAGAACTGCCGGCCTCTGACGTAAATGTAATGATACATTAGAAACTTTGACTAAGTAACTTATTAACTTTTCAAATTTACTAATATACACATCTCTCCATTATAAACACATAAGATTGGGGTCTATACTGTAAGACACATGAGCTGAACAGATGCACATTCTGAATTTCCTATCAGCTGCAATTCTGTTTGTATAGACAGGAGAATATGTGAAGCACTTGTCAAATATAAGTCACAGTTAGGAGTACAAAGAACTGATGTACTGTTTTACCACAAAGATATGTGGAGAGTCATACAGTAGGGAATTGATGTACCTTGTTGTGTATGGGCTCTGGTTGGTTGTAGTGAACAGCAGAATGTTGGAGTTACAGAATTATGGATTGGTCTGAGGAACATTAGGAGAACACTGCAGAAGTTAGGATCGGTTTACACTACGTTTATGATTTACGTCAAACATATACGTTTTGATACTGAAAAACAGTATTGGCGGTAGACTATGCTATTGAGTCCAGCAGGAAAAGCATATGCCCCTGGGAAATAGAGCAAATATAACCCATGCAGGGCTATGTCTGCTCTATTAATCGTCATGGGGCCGTCGCGGCTGCATCGTGGTATATGCCAGGGTAGGTTTTTTTAAAGGTACCCTGACAAATAACGCGGAAGTAGCGATTAACATAGTGTGAACGCAACCTTATATACTATAATGGGTGAAACGTAAAGTCAAAGGAGCATACTTTTGACCGTGACCGTGTTACCATGACCAAGGGCGATATGTAGCGCCCGAAACGCGTCAGTTTTATCCCTTTTTGTACCCTCTGCACGTATGGAATATAATAAATGACAACATTTATTCACTGAAGAATCGCTGGACGGGCAGTAAAAACTAACTGGAGCAATGGGTGCTATCATGCCTGAAAATTGGTTAGCTTTTTTTATCTTTCTTTAAAGGACTTGCTTTTTTTACTTTTGAATATGTTTTACTTTCCATCCATACACTTTTTTTTCTGGTTCAACGCGTGTGCTCCATATACTGGTTTTTTTTTTGCATTAAAGTGTATAAGCCACGGTGGCTTCCGGTTCCGGCGCGCACATGAGCGGTCGCACGGAGTGAGTGCTCCCGCTCCGTCCCGCTGAACCCGGCGTTCCCCGCACTAACAGCGGCACAAGTGGCTCTGTTAGGAGCTGTAAGAGATCTCCGTTACCGGCGCCGTGCGGAGGAATTTTTCACGCGGGGAGCCCGTTTCACAGAGGCGGAACATCCCAGCAGCGTGCGCTGCTGCAATCAAAATTGGCGCCCGACCCGCCGCGCTCCACAGGAGCGGCCGCGTCCTCCCACAGGCCACAGGCTCCACAATCGTCAGAAAAAGCGGAAACATGGCAAGAGGGGGAGAAGGAAACCCTTCCCGGAACCGACATGGCAGCCCACAAAGAAAGGGTTTGAAACCCGGGAAATCGAAATTAAGGGATCAATGCAGCAGGGAGAGGGCCCTTTTAAAAGGGAACGGACCCGGCCCCAGCAACTGACCAATCAGAAGAAGGAGATGGGGGGGGGCACAAAAAAACCCATTTTTTTTAATTAAAACATTGGGGGCATTCCAATGGGGTTTAGGCACAGATGAGGCCCCACAACAGCATTGCTCTCCCCATGCCCAAAAAGAGAGGGGGAAGCAAGAGTTTGGGTCATTCATACGGGAAAACCCTCCCCGCAAACCCACCCCCAATCCCCCAAAGGGGCCCATGCGTGTGGGGTGGCAGCACCAAAACTAGGAAAAGGGGGAAGATTATGGGGAAAAAAGTTCCCGGGGTCTAGAAATTTTCGTCCCAAACCCAGGGCCACAGCAGGGGCCAAACTTTAGCCCCCTGCACCCAGGGGCCTCGCTTGAACCCCCAGGGGAAGGGGGTCAGTATCCACTCATTTGGGCGGTGCTTTTGGGCAAAATTTCAAAGCAGATGTTGACAAGAAACAAAAAACGGGTTTTGCTGACCCGGAGGAGAGAACAAAGGGAGTGGAGGATGTTTTTAATCTGGTACGAAAGTTCTTTGGAGAGACTATTTTAAAAACAGAAACTTAGAGAACAAATTTGGGAAAAATTTTTTGAGAAAAAAATTTCGGGGGAATAATGTGAGGTTTAAAAGGGTTGAGCAAGACATTGAAACAAGGCATTTTACCAAAAAATCTGGGGGAAAGAGACCCCAAAAATTATTAGGGACCGGGGGCCCCCTATAAAATTTAAAAGGGCCCACAGGTTTAGGGCCTCCACGCCCTTTGGAAAATAGAGGGCAGCCCCCCGTCACCAAGGGGGGTTATTGCACGATATGGGGACTAGGCGGATAAAAAACAGATTTTTTGGGCCAAGCTTACCAAACCAAAGGAAAACTCTCTGCAGTAAAAGGGGGGCAGAGGCTATTTTTTTTTGCTGATTATTCTGCTGAAGGGGCTAGAAAAAGGAAGTTTTTCCCCCCAAAAAAATTTTATGTTAGGGGTTAAAAAGCAAGTCCGTTTTAATCTGCATTTCCCCGGCCGGTGCTGAAATAAAACCCAGAGCGGGGGCCCCTGTTCTATGTCACTCGGGGAAGAGGCCGAGAGTGTGCTAGAGGGGAATGTTTCCGGAAAAAGGGGGCCCACAAATGATTTTCGGGACCCCGGCAAATGGAAATTCAGCCGGCGAAAATCTTGGGGCACCCCAACTAGAGGGCCCCGGAAAAATTAGAAATACAGGAATCTCTAATCTTGGCCCCCGGCCATCGCTCCCCAAAGGGAAAGAGATAAAGGGGGACGGGACCCTTGTTTCAGAAATTTTGGGTTTAATGGCATGTTATGGCGGGCCCACCTGGGGGGCAGGGAAAGATAGGGGCCCTTTGGTACATTTAGGGTTTACAAAAATGTAAAAAATGTTTTAAGGTAGAAAAACTAAGTTTGACGGTGAACCCTTTTTTGAACTTCTAGGGGGCCCGTTTTTTGTTTGAGGGGTGGGGGCCAGGAAGGGGCCTTCCTTGGATAGAGTTTGGGGGAAAGTTCCGCTAATAGGTCAAAACCTTTCAGGTACGGGTGGGAACTTTTCGATTGGGAATGGAAAACGTGGGGTTTTACGGGGTTTCCCCCTCAAATTAAAAGATGGGAAGAAAAGGAACCCCGAAAAAAGGGTTTAAAGGGAAAAATTAGGGGGAAAAGAATGGGGTTGGGGTTGTTTGGGGGGTTTTTTGGGGAAATGGGGGGGGGATACTATCCTTTTTTCATTGTAGTCATGGGCCAGAAGTATCGAGACCAGGGCTAGAACAATAAAAAATTGCCCCAGGAATGTGAAGGGGGTTTAGGGGCCCCCCCAAAAGAGGATTCTTGTACTGAACACTTTGAAGAACCCTAAAGATGACGTGGCGTGTTCCAAGAACACTTTTGGGAAAAAAAAAGATTTTTTTCGCCTGAAAAAGCTTTGGGAAAGGAATTTGAAGGGTTCCCCAGCAGTAGGGGGGAAAAGGGGGGGTTTTAAAGTGTTGATCCACAAAAATTTTTCCCCTTTTTGAAAAAGTTTGGGCCCTTTTCGGCTCTGATGGGGGAGGGCGAGTTTTTTCATGGAAAAAATTTTCCCCAAAAACAGGGAATTTTTAAACCGGGGTTAAATGTCTATGGTCCGAATTCCCCGGATAAACGTTTCTTCGGGGTTTTGGAAACTAAATTATTTGCAAATGGGGAGGGGAAAGGGAAATTTTAATGGGGGGGGAAATTTAAATTGTGTTATGCAAAAATTTGGGAAGATAGAAAAAAGGGAAGACATGTTACCCCGCCCAAAAGGGGGAAAAGGGTAAGGCCTACTGGCCAGTTTAAAAGGTGAAAAATTGGGGTTGATGGGCCCCCCCGGGGGAGTTTTTAATCCTGCAGAGGGGGAATATACCCCTATCGCATCTAAATAATTCCGGGTCCAGGTTGGACTTTTCCCCCTTTTGGCAGATTTAAATTAGCGGGAAATTGAAGCAGAAAAACTATAGGGGTTTTAAGTAATTTCGGGATCACTCGCCTTTGATTGTATCTTTACGAGAGTTTTTTCCTAGAGGAAAGATTCATTTGGGAACCCTTCCCATTCTCTCTTGGAGTTGAGTTTTTCCCGGGGACTTTTTGGGATACAATGGGGGAAAAGGAATATGAAACAGACAATGAAGGGCAGGGCAGGGTGCCTTTTTTTTTTTGGGGGACACCGGAAAAGCAGTTTTAAAGGGGGCGAATTTTGCCCATATCTGGGAGCAAAAAAAGGAAACGAGGACGGATCTGGAAAGGGCGACCGGGGCATGAGAGAGGCCTATACTTCTTTCTCTCGGACTCGCCCTTTTTAAAAAAAAAGAAAAATGGACAAAGACAAGAGAAATTTTCAAAACTCCAAAAAAAAAGGGGGGAAAATCGACTTCTTTTGATCATTTAAAAGGGTTTTCGCTTTTAAAATTTTTGGGAACCAAAGCGGGGAAATTTGCTAGCCAATTTTGCAAAAGGGGAGGGGGGGAAACAAAAAATTTGGGGACTAAAATTAGGACGGGGGGGTTTTGGGTTAAGGGAAAAACCCAAGGATTTAACAGAAAACTTGCGTAAATTTTTTACCATACCCTATACACACTTCGGCCTTTGGATTTTTAAAAAAAGGGGAGGAGTTTTCTGCGTCAGTTGAAAATGCCTACTTTAAGGGACCTGGATAAACCCCATTCTTAAGGAGAAGTTGGGAGGAGGAGTTTTGCCCCCGGGTGATAAAAAAAACCTCTCCCAAAACAAAGCTCCGGCCCGGAGGGGGCTACCATGAGGGTAAAAAGATTTTTCGGGATTTTTTCCCGGGAACATTAAGGAGGGTTTTTGGGGAGATCATAAAAAAAAAGGGATGCTGCAGTCTGGGGGACAGGGCGTATATAAAAAGTATTGCATAAGAAAGGGAAAGACCCCAAAGGCTCCGGAATTAATTTCCGCCCAATTTCCCCGATTAACCAGGACGTGAAGATCTTTTTCCCAAGGTTTTTAGCAAAAAGATTGGCGATGTTTATGCCCGAACTTATTGGAGAACCAAATGGGGTTCCCTCCAGGGGCAGATCTGGGGTTAAGAATATTAGGACCATTTTCAAGTATGGAGCATGGGCGAAACGCCAGGGAATTGGGGGGGTTTTGGGGAAACCGTTTATTAGCCAAAAAGATGCAAAAAAAAGCTTTCAACAACGTAAATTGGAAATGGTTTTGGATTTTTATTGGAAAAGGGAAGGGGAAACAGGGGTCTAAATTTGGATATAAAAAAGGGGCCCTGTATAATCACCCCCAAGCGAGGGTTTAAAAACCCCCGGGGCCCCGTCATCGCCCAAACTGTTTGGGAGAAAGGAAAAAAAGACAAGGCGCCCATTGTGCCCTTTTTTGTTAAAAATTTAAACGTTGGAAACCCCTTTGGCGAAACCCCCTTTATCAAAAACCCCATTGTTTTAGGGGGATTAAAATTTGGGGAGTTTGGAAAAAAAAAGTGATATGCCTTTTCGGATGACCTTTTTAAATTTTTTTAGCGACCCAAAAGGGGGCCAAATAGCTAAGGGTTTTTGGGGGCCCTTTTGAGGAGTTTGGGGACATTTTAAGGGTTTTGGGGGAAAAGAGTAAGTGTCATTTAAAATTTCAGTTGGGGTTTTCGGGGATAAAAAACTACAAGGGAAACTAGGGGTGGAGGTGGGTTAAAACACACCTGACGTATCTGGGCATTAAAAAAGGGGGGGTTTTCGGTCACCCTTTGGGCTATTTAAATTTAAATTATGGGGGACCTTCCCAAAAAATTAGGGCAGAATTAGGGTAAAATGGAAGGACCCCCCCCTTTTGGGCATGGGGGCCCCGTGCACCTTATCAAAATGAAAAGCTTTGGGGAGGCTGCTCTACCCATCCAGAATATTTCCCCATTCTGTTTAAAAAATAAAAGGGAAAACGAGACCTTGAAAAGCTCCTTAAACCCGGTTTTTTTTGGCGGGGAAAAACAAAACCAAAGGGTTAGTTTCCGGAAGCTTTTCTTTAGGAAAAGGAAAAGGGGGGAACGCCCGTTTAAAGAATTCAAATTTTTAAATTGGGGGCGGATGTGGCGACATATTAGAGATTGGATAGGGGGGTGGAAAATGGGTTTTCCAAAATAGTCTGGAGTCCAATTTTGGGGGCGCCCCCTCTTTTTTTGAAGGCTTTTTTTCCTTTCAAAACAACAAAAACCCCCGGGGGTTAAAAAAAAAGCATTATCTTCCCGGGGGCCCCGGGTAGCGACATTAGGCAAAGTTCCCCAAATTGTTTAAAAGGGCCCCTGTTTTTTCTCACCTTTCCTTTCTCTGGGGGAAACAAACCGTCTTTTCGGAGCGGGGTATGGAGAAAAAGCTCTATTCCCCAAATGGAAGGAGAAGGGGTAAACGCAAAAGTTAGGAGACATTTTGAGTCAGGGGGGGGCGTGATGTTTATGGGGCCAAAAAAAATTGGGACCTTTGGGTTTGAGACAGAAAAAAGGGGGTTTCAAATAAATTTTTTAGATTAAGAACTTTTGTTAAAAACTTTTATTGTCCCCAATCAAGGGGGACTACGGGAAAGGGAAAAGGGTTTAGGAGTGTGGGAAAATTTGTTTTGGGTTCCAAAAAGGTTTAGGTTTAAAGGTGTATGGATTTCCCACAGGATGGATTCGACTGGGATGGCTCAGTCTTAAATTTTGGGCCCGGGAGGTCAGGCTTTCAGGCGATGTCAAAAAGAAAGATTTTGAGAGAGAAAAGGAATATGGGAAAAGGGAAAAGGTACGGGCTAATTTTACAAAAGGAGGGAGATAAATCTTTAGGGGTTTCTCATAGGGCCATCTACGCATTTTTAAATATCCCCTTTCAAGAACAAAGGGACACTATGTGTCCCGAATGTCCAAAAAGTTTAAAAAAAACAAAGGGGGATCTACTCCTTTTTTTATGGTTTATGGGCCCCGAGATAGATAGCACCTGGAGGGGAAAAGCTGGTGTTTTGGGTTTAAAAAGGGTTTGGGGTTTTAGACATACCTATGGTACCCGAGGGGTCTTCTCTTTCAATTATAAGTGAAAAAAATTTTCAGTCGGGGGCCCCGGGGGGGAGACTTTAGTGTCGGGTAAAAGGGCCCATTTTATGCTATTTCAGCAGCGAAAACGGGTTTATATTGAGAAAAAAGGGTCAAAAACCAAATGGGACCCGATTGGGGAAAGGGGGTGAGTGTTTGAGAGTTTGTTTTTTATAAAAAATTTGACGCGGAAAGGGATTTAAAAACAAATTTCTCCCCAAAAAATTTCTCCCCGAAAAAAGGGAAAAAACCCTTTTATTTACATACCTTGGGGAAAAGGGGAAAATTGGGGGAAGGCATTTTGGACCTTTTCAAATTTACGGGTATTATTTAAAAAAAAAAAGAAAGGGGAATTTGGGGTAATAAGAAAATTGGGGTGTTTTTAAAAGAAAAAAAGGGAGCAGTTGGGAAATTTTTTGGGGGGGGGGGGGGGTTATTTTTTTTAAAGGGTGAAAAAGATAAAATCCGGGAAACTCTTAAAATGTCAATTACTATATGTTCATGTTGTAATATTCAAATGTATCCTGCATTTGCTGTACATCGAATTCATTGTTTTTTGTTTTTTTTAGACTTTGTATCTAAGCTTCTGTGTAATAAAATACTTAAAAAAAAAAAAAAAAAGTGTATAAGCCACATATGCAAACATAATGGTTTATGTTTTGGGATGGAATCCCAATGTTTTCTTTTTTTGCTAAAAAAAACCCAGATACAAACATATGCTAACATACCTCTATTTGTTTGATGTATACGTTAAAAAAAACCATGGACACACACAATAAAAAGTATATGCTTTGATACTTTTTAGGTATGTGTTTTCATTATACAGTATGTTAAAACCATAGTGTGAACATAACCTTAAGGGGTATGGGACGCCTTTTTAGTGTAAGGGGGGGGAGGGATTCCCCGGGTTTTGGCGGGCCCCAATTTATTTTTGGCTTTTACATTGGTTTGGTTATTGGTTTAAATTTTCTCTAAGGGGTTTTGGGCCAAAAATGGGGAAAGGGTTTTCATTCCCCTTTTTTACCGATGGTTTTTTAAAATTTTTGATGGTCCCATTTTTAAATCTTTGGGAAAAACCCTCGAAAAACTTGGGACATGCCCCTTTCCCTTCCCGCCCGTTTAAGGGGGGAACCCTGTATTTTTCAAAAGTTTTGGGGGACGGCTGAAACCACAAAACCCCCGGGCAGAAACCGTCCCCCCCTAAACCCTTCCAAAAAAAAGGTTTAAAATTTTCCCGGGCGGTTTTTTTAAAAGAATCTGCCCCCGGGTTTTTTGGGCAGTGCCGTGCGGCCATATACCCCAAGATAAATTTATCGTAAACCAGGCAACTGATCATCCCATAAGCGGAACAGAGATGGAGCATCTAAACATCTGATGACCTTCCCATGGGTAATTTTGGGTCAAAAAACAGTTGCCAAAGAATATTTCCAGTTAAATTAATTTTTAAACCCTTTGGGAAAAAAAAAATCATGGGGGGGGGAAAAAGGCCCGAATATGTTGGGTATTATCTCCGATCCTTTGGGCACCCAAAAGGGTCCACCAACCACATGAGATTGATGACTATTTTCACATACCAGGTACTGTCACAGTACATGTCTTAGGTATACATTTCATGACCTTACGTTATGTGTCCTTTTTCATTGACTGACAGAAGACACAGGGTGCTGCACTTTTTCAAGTTGTCCACACATATACATTACAGTATATGTTCTTTTTTAGTGATTGCCAATGGAAAGTGTATCCTAGTGTATGTGCCCATGTTAATGTATACTCTTGTATCCGTCATAAAAATATAAACAAACCTACCCAATCAAATAGCAAGGAATAACGGGTGACAGCCAATAGAAGGGTCAGTTTAAAAACAAAGCAAAACTGGATGTCAAACGTATGCCCGAAACAGTGCACATATGGGATACGCTTAGGGGCTGTTTAGACGGCACAGGACAAATACCGGTTGGTTTATCCGACCGGTATTTGTCCTGTTTTCGTGCCGTGCATACGGCCACAGGGGGACAGCTTTTCTCCGCGGTTAGCGGAGTAAAGCCCTCCCCATTCACATAAACATGTTCATATTCCGGGAGGAAGAAAGAACATGTTTTATCTTTTTCGGACCAGCAGCGGTCTAAAAAACCTACGGGCGGAAAATCCGTGCAGTGGGGACCGCTTCACGGATTTTACATTAAGGTCCATGTAAAAGTTTGTCAGCCGGTTTTTAAAACAATGACAAAACAGTGCCGGGGGGACAAGGCCTTAAGATATACATTATAACGTACATATTTTGCAGTATGGTCCATTGTGATGTGAACCTAGCCTAAGGCTGGGTTCTTACATTGCATTTTTGTTGTGTTTTTGTACCGTTTTTCAGCTTCATCAAAAAACGCAAGCAGATAAAAAAGCATGTTTTTTTATTAATGCAGGTGATTTTTGTAACTCATTCTGATTTGGAACACAGGTTAAATTGAGGTTAATTAAAAAAATGCATTTTTTTTTAATTGCTTGCTTTTTTGTTGCGTTTCTGTCGCGTTTTTCAGCTGTAACGTTAGATCCCACTCTGAGGCTCGGTTCTCATGTTGCATTACTGCATGCGTTTTTGTTGAAGGCAAGTGGTTTTGTAATTAGCTTCAGTTACTTTACACTGAAGTTAGTTATAAAGCACCTGCATTTAATAAAAAACGCATGCAGTAATGTGACGTGAGAACCCAGCCTTACAAAAAAGTTACAATTAATGGGACTTTCTGCTCTAAGAGGCCGTTTACACGGCACAGGACAATCCGACCGGTAGTTGCACTGTTTTCGTGCCGTGCACATGGCCGCAGAGGGATGGCTTTTCTCCGCGATTAGCGGAGAAAAGGCCTCCCCCTCCACATAGATATGTTCTTCTGTCGCCCGAAAACCGGACGGAAGAATGTACATGTTCTGTTTTTTTCGGGTGGCCGGCAGTCTGAAAAACCGCGAGGGCGGAAAATCCGTTCAGTGGGGACTGCTGCGCGGGTTATCCATAGAGGCCCTTGTTAAAAGTTTTCAACCGGTTTGCAGACCTAAGGGTGTTTTCACACAGAGCGTTTTTTGGTGCTTTGCCTTTCTGCACAAAAAACTCATCCAAAAATGCACCAAAATCTCTCTGTGTGAAAGCACCCTAAAGACAGCATAGTCTATTGCATGTGTCAAACTCAAGATCCTCGAGCCCTCCAGGTTTTTTTTATGTGGCCCTCAAGAGCTTAGACACAGTGAGCAGGGATGGACAAGGTCTGTATGCATAAGGATCGGCTCTCCAGGTAGTGCTATCAACGCAGGGAGCGTGCTCCATCTTGTATTCAGAGCTCCAGCGTGCCTCCACACTGCCCTGTTCAGCAACTTGTAAATCAAGCAACAGCTCTGACAGCTCTACCCAGGCACCATAGCCACCTTATAAGGCGCTCCAGAGGCCCTTTGTGGGTAACCATAATAATGACGTGGTGCTCGGTAAAAAAGAGTTTGGTATCCCTGGTCTCATATAGCAGAGACCCTGATTACAGTGATATATGACCTTTTGGCTTATATTTTTCATAAAATCACCCAGACACCAAGTAGTGTGCCAGTCCTTGTTATGATGAGCACAAACTGGATGTTCACAGTCCCTCCGCACGACTGCTGCAGTTTGGCAGCTTTTTGCTGTGGAGAGTTCACACGGCGTACTGCGACACGTACATGTGCACTATCATCAGCGCTATGGCCCGGCCTCCTATTCAGTTCAGTATTCCCCGGGGAATAAACAGGTTTAACATCGCACTCCATTAGTGCTATAATTTTACTGTATTTGTGTTGTATACTTCAGGTGAACTGCAATGCATGTACACGTGAAGTACGCCCCGCAAAGTCGTCATATGGACATACCCTAAGGGTATGTTCACATGGCGTACTTGAAACACATAGTTTGGTACGTATTACATATCGAAATACGTAACAAAATAAATTTTTAACAATGTTCCAGTCAGATCTCATTGATTTCAATGTAAAATATGTACCGTTGTTCACACGATAGGTATTTTACATACGTTATTATATTGCATTTTGTGGACTAGTAAAAAGAAGTGACATATCAATTCTTCATTCGTTTTACGCATGCAAAATCCTCATAGGAAACAATGAGGTGTGTTTTTGGAAGCTAGAAAACATATCCAAATACGTATCACACTTTCTGGCACATATTTAGATGAGTTTCCGCGTCTAAATACGCATTGGGTCCAAATTTGAATGCCTGTGCTATGTCTGTTAATTTAAAAGAAAACGTAGTGAAATACGCATCCGGAAAATGTATCCAAATACGCATCAAATACGTATCTAAATATGCATTACAGATTCGTTTTTGGATACCTTTCTTTGGATACAGATTTCGGACTGATTTCAATACCTTAATTTACGTATTGAAAAACATATCAGACACGCCGTGTGAACCTACCCTAAGAATAAACTATACCCGCACACCGAGGTCAATGGCCGCAGGAGTTTGCTGGCAATGTTGAAGTTTTGCAGACCAACTTATGCAGCCGTTATATCACATGGATCAGTTTTATCCACATGTGGCTACCGCAACGTGTGAACCCAGCCTCACCAGGCTGTGGAGGATGGAGACAACAAATGTGGAGGAAGGCAATCAGCGAGGATACTGTAAAGGAAGGCAGCCATTAAAGAGCTTGTTTTCTATGGATATAGTGGATTCAGTAATGGAGGCCACTTCGATTGGATTGTTTTTTATGTTAAAGATCTTGCACAAACAATCAGGGCCGGGACAAGGCAAGTACAGCCCTAGGCAAGTACAGCCACTGGCGCACCCACCCCCCCCCCCCTCCCCACCCGCTCCCCAAAAAAATTCCCCCTCCCACACTAATTCCTCTCACCCCTGCGCCAGGTCCTGTCACTAATTTTCTGCACATTCCACATAGATCCCGTCCATCTCCTCAGTAGTCGCTGCACAATGAAAATCAGCCCTGACAAATCTGTTTTTTCAAAAGTGCTCACCTCCGTATGACAGTGTAATACCCCTAAATAACAGTCACTAAATAATCCTCCGATACATGGAGCAAATCTACCAGACGAATGATTGTTACTAAAAAACACTCCTACAAAACCAAAGCCCCAAACTATTACTACTTAAGGATCAAATAATCCTGCCAGACCCTGACCAAACACAACCCCCACATGTGACCATCAGCTGTACACAGGCTCTACAGACATATACCCCCGCCATACAGGGACCATATAGTGGTAGATACTAGTTGTATGTAGGTGCTCTGCAGAAATATAAGTGATTACACGGACATTGCATTTAATGACTCACCGGAGACGTCTTTTCTGATCAGCGTCGTTCACTTTCCCTTTTCTTCTCCATCCGGTTCACACCTTCATGCTGATTTCTTCCGGCCAATTTCTCATCCCTGAGGATTTGGACACAAAATATCTTAGAAAACCCCACATTTCCAGCAACTCCTTACTTTTAAGTATATAAGTCCCCTCAGTTAGACAGGTATATAGATATGCCCTCTCAGTCAGGCAGGTATATAGATATTGTCCCCTTAGACAGGTAGGTATATAAATATAGGGGCAATCAGGCAGGAATATAGATATACGGTCACTCTCAGGCAGGTATTTAGGGCATAGGGTCACTCTAGGCAGGTAATAGATATAGGGGCACTCTCAGGCAGGTATTAGATATAGGGGCACTCTCAGGGAGGTATATTGATATAGGGGCACGCTCAGGCAGGTATATAGCTAGGGGCTCAGGCAGGTATATAACTAGGGGCTCAGGCAGGCGTATAGGAGCACAGGCAGGCGTATAGGAGCACAGGCAGGCGTATGGGGGCTCAGGCAGGCGTATGGGGCTCAGGCAGGGCGAATGGGGGCTCAGGCAGGCGTTTTGGGGCCACATCCAGGCGTATAGGGGGCCCCAGGCAGGCATTATAGGGGCCCAGGCAGGCGTATAGGGGCCACAGGCAGGCGTATTGGGGCTCAGGCAGGTTTATAGGGGCCACAGGCAGGCGTATAGGCGCCACCGGCCAGGGTATGGGGCCACATGCAGGCGTTTTGGGGCCTCAGGCATGCGTATAGGATCCACAGGCAGGCGTATAGGTTCCACAGGCAGGCGTATAGGGGCTCAGGCAGGCATATAGGGCCACAGGCAGGCGTATGGGGGCTCAGGCAGGCGTATAGAGGCCACAGGCCGGCGTATAGGAGCCACAGGCAGGCGTATGGGGCCACAGACAGGCATATAGGGGCCACAGGCAGGCATATAGGGGCCACAAGCAGGCATATAGGATCCACAGGCAGGCGTATAGGGGCTCAGGCAGGCGTATAGGGCCAAGGCCGCGTTTTGGGGGCTCAGGCAGGCGTATAGGGGCCACAGGCAGGCGTATGGGAGCACAGGCAGGCATATGGGGGCTCAGGCAGGCGTAAAGGGGACACAGGCAGGCGTAAAGGGGCCACAGGCCGGCATATGGGGCCACAGGCAGGCGTATAGGGGCCACAGGCAAGCGTATAGGATCCACAGGCAGGCGTATAGGATCCACAGGCAGGCGTATAGGGGCTCAGGCAGGCATATAGGGCCACAGGCAGGCGTTTGGGGGCTCAGGCAGGCGTATAGGGGCCACAGGCCGGCGTAAAGGGGCCACAGGCATGCGTATACGGGCCACAGGCAGGCGTATACGGGCCACAGGCAGGCGTATAGGATCCACAGGCAGGTGTATAGGATCAACAGGCAGGCATATAGAGGCTCAGGCAGGCGTATAGGGGCTCAGGCAGGCATATAGGGCCACAGGCAGGCATATAGGGCCACAGGCAGGCATATGGGGGCCACAGGCCGGCATATGGGGGCCACAGGCAGGCGTATAGAGGCCACAGACAGTCGTATAGGGGCCACTGACAGGCGTATAGGAGCTCAGGCAGGCGTATAGGAGCTCAGGCAGGCATATGGGGGCTCAGGCAGGCGTATGGGGCCACAGGCAGGCGTAAAGGGGCCACAGGCAGGCGTAAAGGGGCCACAGGAAGGCGTATTGGGGCCACAGGCAGGCGTATGGGGGCCACAGGCAGGCGTATGGGGCCACAGGCAGGCGTATGGGGACTCAGGCAGGTGTATAGGGGCCACAGGCAGGCGTATGGGGCCACAGGCAGGCGTATAGGGGCCACAGGCAGGCGTCTGGGGCCCACAGGCAGGCGTATGGGGGCTCAGGCAGGCGTATAGGATCCATAGGCAGGCGTATAGGGGCTACAGGCAGGCGTATAGGATCCACAGGCAGGCGTATAGGGGCCACAGGCAGGCAAAAATAACAACGTTTATACTCACCTTACCTCTGTCCCAGCCGCGCGCTCCTCTTCTTTCCCGGCCGCGCGCTCCTCCGGCAGCTCCTCGGGCACACAGCTGGTGACGCGCTGTGCGCCCGAGGAGAGGCAGTGTCGCGATGACGTCACTTCATCGCGACGCTGCCCAGCTGAGCAGCATGAGGACCCGGCGGCCCCGCAGTGTCGGCCCTGCGGCTTACCAGAGGATCCAGTGATCCTCCGGTGAGCGGGTCCGACACTGTCTGCGGAGCAGGGAGCGCTCGCTCTCTGCTCCGCAGAAGCCCGCAGCTGTATGTGCGTCCAGCGGACGCACATACAGGGGCTGCCGGCGCTTCAGGCCCACGGCAGCGGCCTGGAGCTGTGAGGTTCGGGGCCCCTGCCTGCACCCCTTAGGGACAGGCAGAGGTAGGCGCCCGAGGCGATCGCCTACCTCTGCCAACCCGTCGTCCCGGCCCTGGTGTCCATTACCAATGTTATACCGATTCCCAGATATCCCCTCCTGTATGGGCTGCATCAGCTCCTCAGGTCACTATAGCTACAGACCTGTTTGTCCTCTCCTGATAGGCTTCCAGCGCTGGTCGCTATAGCTACAGACCTGGTGTCCTCAGCACCTCGTCACTGCAGGCCAGGAAACACGCCCCATAACTAAAAAATTTAACCGAGAGAACAGGACTGAGGTAAGATAAATAGATGAAGTGAGACAACCCCTTTGAGGCCCCATTTCTTGAAAAAGGTACCCTGACTGAGGTGGTGACTATAGGCCTCATTTATCAAAACTGTCCAACAATAAAACTGTCTTTGCTGCTCATAACAACCAATCAGAGCTCAGCTTTCAGTTATCCAGAGCAGTATAAGATATAAAAGCTGATCTCTGATTGGTTGCTATCAGCAACAGAGACATTCTTACTCTAAGGGTATGTTCACATGGCGTTAATTACGGTTATCCATAGCTGTCATAGAGAACTATGGATTATGCCTCGTCCCCCCGCGTATACAATCGGATCGTTTTGTACACGCGGGGAGATAAGTGACATGTCAGCTATTCGCGATTACACGCCATGAGTAATGCATGTCAATGGGGCCGGTACTGGGGCGCTCTGATCAGCGCAACTCCCAAATCACCCGGCGTATTGCGGCGCGTACTGTTCGCGCTGCAATTACGCCGTGTGAACATACCCTTAGATAGTTTTGATAAATGAGGTCTAAAGTCTTCAGGAAGCTTAGGCTGATTCACAACTGGCCTGGTGCATTTACACTTTCAGCAAGCTTCAGAGAATAAGCTAACTGAGGCAAAGGGCCCCTCAGCTTGTATACCCTTAGGGTATGTTTACATGGTGTTTCCAAAACGGACCCAAACACGCATAACAATGTGCAGTGTGATTTACATTGCTTTCAATGTAAAACACACATCAGCATTCAGACAAGTGATCATCAATGCAACTCCATCCTGTTTACTATTCTTTTAAGGCTCCTTCACTTCAGTTAATCCACCTTCCTTTGGAATCTGCCCTATAATCTATTGAGAATGTAATATACGGCAAAACAGATGGCAGAAATTATAAACGTTATAAGAAACAAATAAGTTTCTGGCTGCAGCTCACCTCCATTAGCGAAATTCTGTGCACCTGTTTCACTTGCTTCCAGTGTCTGCACTCCACCCTGCACGGATCGCAACGTCCACGACCAAAGGACTGATTCACAAAGAATGCGAAATAAGCAAAATGCCTAAACTATCCAGCTTGAATGCAAAAAGATGTTCTTTATTTGAAAATAGGTACAGGGGGCAAAAACATGTCGCCAGCAGGCGTTGCTAATGTGTTTCAGGCGCTCCTAGTGTTGCCCTTGTTCACAGCATGACGCTAAGTAGTAAAGTGATCTTTATATATACTTTTGGGAGTGACGTGTTGCATAATGTTCCGACACGTCACTTCCCTATACCCATAAATTTAACTCTTTACTACAAAAATCAAACCACTTTAAAAACAATGTTTTACATAAAACTACAAAAGATTAAGCTAACTTTGTTATATAATATGGACCTAACTTTATACATATACTATTCTAATATATATATAACAAGTCATTACGATAGTTAAGTCCGCTCGGGGCTCTGGCGTCTAACTCTAAGATCCAGAATGCCTTCCGGAGTCAGAACATCCGCTCCCAATCTCCTCCCCTCTCGGGACTTTTTACCTTTTCTATTGCGTGAAAACGGAAAGAGGTGAGTGACCCTGCATGCTCTTCTAAAAAATGTCTTACTGCCCCAGATTGTTGAATTTGTTGTTTTTTGATACCTGATAAATGTTCATATATTCTAATTTTAAGATTTCTTATGCTACTTCCCACGTATAACCTACAACATTCCGTGCAATGTATCAGATATACCACATGGGGGCTATCACAGTTAATAAACTGTTTTATTTTGTAACTTTTGCCTTCGTTTGTGTATGATTGGAAAGTAACTACTTCCTGTGTATACTGGCATACATTGCATCTGTTACCTCCACATGGGTGGAAGCCTTCTTGTGAGAGCCATGTTTTACATGTTACCTTGCTGTTATATATACGTCTGGATATTTCATTGCCAATGGTAAGGTTTCTCTTAGAAACACATCTCACACCCTGATCTATAATTTTTTCCGATGTCATATTTTGTCTCAATATGCTTAGATATTTACAAAATATTTTTAGAACGTGTAATTTTGTCTTGTTGCGAAGTGTGTTTTACTTTGTGAATCAGTAAGGCTGCGTCCCCACGGCAAGGGACAAATACTGGTTGGTTTATCTGACCGGTATTTGTCCTGTTTTGCCGCAAGGGGGGGGGGGGTGCTTTTCTTCGCGATGAGCGGAGAAAAGCCCTCCCCCTTCACATTGACATGCACATATTCTGTACGAAAACCGGACGGCAGAATGTGCATGTAGAATGTCTTGCGGGTGGCCCGCGGGCGGAAAACCCATGCAGTGGGGACTGCTGCACAGGTTTTCCATAGGAGCCCGTTGTGCTCATTTCCGGCAAGTTTTTCAGGCGGTCTGCAAAACCGCAAACCGGCTGAAAAACCGGCCGAAAACCTGTGCCGTGGGGACATGCCCTAATTGTTCTTGTGTTTTTATTCTCACTTTTGACTCTGCTTGCTTAATTTGTTTATATGTATAACCTCTTGTGATTAATCTCTCTGTAATTGTGGTAACTTCTTTTTCATAGTCCTCCCTCTCTGAACATGCTCTTCTAGCTCTTATAAATTCCCCTAGGGGTATGGCATTGATCGTATGCTTAGAATGGTCACTGTCTGCTCTCAAGATTGTATTGCCACTAATTGGTTTGCGGTATATTCTTGTTAGGACTTTTTTCCCAATACATCACCCTGTAATTCTAAATCCAAAAATTTAATTTTTTCAGCATTAGTGTTATGTGTAAATCGCAGATTCCAACAATTACCATTAACATATGTTATGAACTCTGGTATGGACGCCACATTATCTCCCCAGATCTATGTAGCGCCCATACCAGAGCATACTTGTACCAAAGGGATTGCTGGCATCTAATATAAATTGACTTTCCCACCAGGAAACAAAAAGATTGGCTATGGTGGGCGATGATGTGGCTCCCATAGGTGCTCCTGTTAATTGAATGTAAAAAGTCCCATCAAAGGAAAAATAATTGTTTTGTAACAAAAAGTCAATACTGTCTAGAATGAAAATTTGTAGACCCTCTTCATATTTGCTGTATTTTTTGAGGTGATATTGAATAGCACTTCTCACCAGATTATGGGGTATATTTGAATAAAGGCTCTCTATATCTAGACTCAAACAAGTACATTTCTCTGTCCAAACTAATTTATTTAGGGATCTCAAAACCAGGGCTGTGGAGTTGGTAAGCCAAAGCTCCGACTCCAACTCCGACTCCGACTCCTCAATTTTCCTGACACCGACTCCGACTCCCGAATCCTCAATTTCCCAAACCTCCGACTCCGACTCCCACTCCCTCATACAGGGCGCATGTTTAAGTGATAACTTTACTGTAGTAAAATGGTAACATCAAGCTGTTTATCACCTTATGATACAATAATCAAGCTATTTAGGTAGAACAGACACTGACAAGCAAAAGGGTAACGATGTTTTTAACTTGTGACTTTCAGGCTCCACATTCAGCCGTTCCATACGGCTTTGAACAATCATTTACATATCTTATTACATAATTATTTTAGTCTTAGATTGCTAGTTGCTGCAGATGCAACTCCATTGTTACTGTTTTACTCCCTAAAATCAAAATGTTGCTTTCAGCTCTGCCTGAATCCTTATGGGCTCTGGATCAGTTTCAAGCATGTCTTGACCAAAATCTGATCCCAGGACTCTTCTACACGAATACAGCTTTGTCTTGTTTGTTTACCGTGTATGATCGTTTGTCACGAGGGGGAGAGGAGGCGTAATCCATAGTTCATCTATGAGAGCCATGGATTACTGTAATTATGGGCGATTTCCCGCGTATTAGGCCGTGTCACAGGCGTATTCACGGCGATTTGTGAGCCGGGTTAGCGCTCGCAAATCCGGCGTGAATAAGGGGCGGACGGGGCGGGGCCGGAGCGCGGCGGGGTCGCGCTCTCCCCGACCACCATTTACTGTCTTTATCTAACGGCAACGGTCCGCGCCGTAAATAATGTGCTTGTCACTTTATCCCCCCCGCGGCGGATTCGCCGAGCGGGAGGAGCGACGGAATCCATGTTCTCTATGAGAACGGTGTTGATTTACAGTAATTACTCCGACGGATTAGGCGCCGTACTGCAGGGACAGCGCAAATCGGCGCGGAGTTCGGCGCCATAGCCGCGTATCGACAAATTTAAAGCCGTGTGACAGAGGCCTTAGTGCAGTTATGCCTGCGAATACGCCCCAAAATTGGAGCCGTGTGAAACATAGCCTTGTGTTGGATAGGAGTTGAAGGTCTGGGGATGTGGAGGCCAATACAGTAACTCTACCTCATTGTCATTGGACCCTTTCTTCTCTTGACGTCCTGTTCAGGTCATTGTCTGCTGGACACTATGTGTCCTCTTCATCCCCATATCCTCGAGGTGCATGAAGAAACTCCATCTTGTAGGACTCAGAGCTCAGCATTGAGGTCACCATCCCACCTAGTCAAAGTCTCCAAATCTTTGGCTGTGACCCTCCCCATATCTCAGGCTTCTTCCATTGAACCTGACAGTTTCTTCCAGCTTCTCGATCCATTATCCTCTTTTCTCTGATTCTTCCCATTCCCCCCCATCAGAGGCCCGGTCTATTGACTTTCATCTCAGTCGCCTCCACATCATTCAGTTTCCCAATATTCATCGTTTCTTACTTTTTGCAAACTCTTTGCCAACGCTTCTTATGAGGAGTTGAAGTCGTGGCTTCTTCACCTTTTTTCAGGCATCATTCCAGACCTGTTGTATGCGTTTGGCCCGGTGCTATAGCGAGATGTGGAAACAGGTTGGAATTTGTCCAACACACCAGGAGCTAAACACTAACAATGCAGTTATTAAATGAGAAGTATCTGCAGAACTAAAGTAGATGCTAAATAGTGGAGGTAAAATGTTATGTATGAGACGAGTGATTGTCTATAAAATGATTGGGAGTCTCAGTTACAAAGCTGTAGTGGATGGTGAGATGTGGAGCCTGAAAGTCACAGTCCAAAAGATTGTTACCCTTTTGTTTTTGATTGTAAAATATATTTAATTTCCGGATATCAAACTTTCGAACCCACATAAAACTTTAATAAATTTGTTAATATGAAGTGAAAATTTTGCTGAAATCTGGTCGCTCTTGTTTGCTATTGGGAGGGAATCTTTTCCCCTGGGGCAGTGCTTTGCTGCTCATGTCATTTAATTTGTCATGTACATAAGGCTGAAGTATGGAGCAGTAGCACTGCCGGACCCAATTCTTCTTGCTCTTTGCAGTCGAACTAATGGGACCAATTTATTATATATTTAAGGAGTCGGAGTCGGTCCATTTTTTACGACCCAAACTCCGCTCCGACATCCTGCAAAATGGGCACCGACTCCGACTCCCACGACTACGAATCACAGCCCTGCTCAAAACAGAAGAGCTATCTTTAAGATAATCTGGTAATGTTTGTACAATAGGCTGTAAATATTTGTCTATCCACGTGCTTAAACGTTCACTAATGCTACCATTTCCTGATATGATGGGACGTAAATCAGGAGGGAAAATATTTTTATGAATTTTTGGTACCCCATAGAATATGGGGATTCTGGGATTTTTTACTTCCCAAAAATTCCGTTGTTTTGTGGTAATTGCTCCCAACTCTATACCTTCCTCCATTAATTTAATAAACTTTGACTATATGGCTTTTGTGGAATCACTTTTGAGTTGATGATAAGTGTTTTTATCCTGCAAGATTTTATAAGCCTGTTTTTCATATAGTGCTGCATCCATAACTGTGATGCACCCCCCCATCCGCTTTTTTAATTATAAGCTTGGTATTACTTTTTAGATCTTTTAATGCCTTACATTCCTCTATTGTTAAGTTATTCCTTTCATTGTTCTATTTTTGTTTTTTAAAGTTGTAAGATCTCTTTCCATCGTGGATTGGAATGCCTCCATTGCACTAACTCTAGATTTGACCCGGATATTAAAAACGCTGGAAAGTTACTGTGATTGTGTATTTCACTTGGCCACTATTTTGGTTTTGTAAATCTGTTTTCTCCAGATCCCTTAGGATTGTCAAAGCCTGTTGTTCACTGAACATTAGCTTGTCATATTCATTGACGAGTTCTTGTGTATTTGCCCTTTTCTCTGAAGAAGTGTTACTTTCTACCTCAGTGTAGAAATGTTTCTTTACCGTAAGGGTGCGTTCCCACAGCACAGGGACAACTACCGGCCGGTTTGCCTGGCCGGAATTGTCTCTGTTTTGGCGGCCGTTCCAGATTTGGGTGGCCGCGGGAGGGGGGGGGGTGGGGCCGGCGGCTTTTCTCCCTCCTCCCTCCCATTGAGGTGTTCATATTCCGTCCGGAAGCCGGACGGAAGAATGAACATGATCAATGTCTTTTGAGCGGCCCGCCGGGCGGAAAAAAAACGCGGGACGGAGAACCCGTGCAGTGGCGATATGCTGTACGGTTTTCCATAGGAGCCCACCATTGTGTTATTTTTAGGACGGTTTTTCAGGCAGCCTTAAAAACCGCATACCGGCTGAAAAAACGGCCAAAAACCCTTTGCCGTGGGGACATGCCCTAAGAGCTCTAATTAAGCGGTTCACATCTAACATTGTATCGAATAATTGAAAATTATGAGTAGGGGTGAAATTCATTCCTTTCTGAAGAACTCGTATCTACGCTGAAGTCATGATATAGGGAGTGAGACAGATTACTTCAAAATTTTTGTGATTAGTACATTTATCTACTTCTTTTTTGCTGTCCTTTTTTGTCGATTTTTTAGGAGTGCTTTCGTCCTACCCGCTTTTTGAGGTTGATGCATGTTCATAATCCTCCTGACTATTACTATCGTAATGACTAGTGTTGAGCGATTTTTATCGACAAAGTTGAAATCGGCAAGGTTTTTATAGGTGATCGAAATTTCAGCTCATGCGATAAATAAGGTTAATAATCTGTGCTTCATTCTATTAAGATTGCGCTTTTTTTCGGGCGCTTCCTGTAAATTTTGGCGGCAGCAAATGAAGATTACAGAATAGAGCAGGGGTGAGATGTGTGTGCGACGTCATGACTGGGATGTGTATGGTTGCGATTGGCTGGAAAGAAAAATCACATGACCTGTTTTACATGACAGCGTTTCCTGTTTCAGCCTCAGTGTCTCTCAGCGTCTCATAGGGATAGGGACTTGCGCTCTGCCTGTGGCCAAACAGACAGCGAAATTAGTCTATTTCTGCACAGAGAACCTCTACTTTAGCTGTGATCCTTTCCATTTAGTTATATTTACAGATTTTGAACATTTTATGTGTTAGCTAGAGGAATTTTAACAGCAGCATCTACCGCTTGTAAATCACGGGGGGGGAGGAGCGGAGAGGGGGGCCCAGCGGGTTGCGAACACAGGAAAAGCTCTACTCTATAAAGAACACTGGATAAAGTTCTCCAAGAACTTAGTGTAGAATTGTAGTGGAATATTTTATTTTCCTTTATTATAAAAAAGTTTTGCTATTGAAATATTTCCTTGGGTATTGGGCAGCCTGAACTTATATTGGATACATATCATTCTGAGTAAACTGCAGGTCTCTTTGTTAGCTGCAAAAAATCCACTTTTATTATCAGTATACATTTCAGATAGGTGTTCAAATTTTAACCATTACACTGTTGACTGTCGATATATCCACACTGCACTTAAATTAAAACCCAGCAATCTTGTAGTCAGCAACAGGTTGTTTTGTTGCAAAAAATACCGTGTATTCGTACGAAAACATCACAGTTAGTGTTTTTTGACTTTGCGCACCAGCCACTGTTCATTGACGCAGATCTACGAGGAAATCTTTAAAAACAGCAATTCTATATTCACCACAGGTGACTTGAAAGGTGCAAAAAATACCGTTTATTATATCAAAACATAAAAGTTACGTGTTTTTTTTGACTTTTGCGCACCAGCATGACTCATTGACGCAGCTTCTACGTAAATCTTAAAACACGCATTCTATATTCACAACAGGTGAATTGAAATGTGCAAAAATACCGTTTATAATATCAAACATAACAGTTACGTGTTTTTTGACATTTTGCGCACCCAGCACTGTTCATTGACGCAGACTCTACGGTAAATCTTTAAAACAGCAATTCTATTATTCACCACGTGATGAATTGAAAGGTGCTAAAAAATACGTTTTATTATATCAAAACAAACAGTTACGTGTTTTTTGATTTTGCGCACCCAGCACTGCTCAGTGACGCAGCCATTACTTAAATCTTAAAAATGCAATTCTATATTCACAACAGAGTGAATTGAAAATGTGCAAAAATTTACCGTTTATTATATCAAAACATAACAGTTCGTTGTTTTTTGACTTTTGCGACCCAAGCACTGTTCATTGACGCGGGCATCTACGTTAAATCTTTAAACCAGCAATTCTATATTCACCACAGGTGAATTGAAAGGTGCAAAAAATACCGTTTTATATTATATCCAAAACATTAACAGTTACGTGTTTTTTTGACTTATGCGCACCCAGCCACTGTTATTGACGCGAGCATCTGACGTTAATCTTAAAACAGCAAGGAGCAATTCTATATTAACCACCAGGTGAATTGAAAGGTGCAAAAAAATTACTGTTATTATATCAAAAACATATAAAACAGTTACGTGCTTTTTTGACTTTTGCGCACCCAGCACTGTTCAGTGACGCCAGCAGCATCTAGTAATTTTAAAACAGCAATTCTATATTCCCAACAGGGTGAATTGAAAGGTGCAAAAAATTACGTTTATTATAACAAACATAACAGTTACGTGTTTTTTGACTTTTGCGCACCAGCACTGTTCATGACGCAGATCTACGTAATCTTAAAAACTGCAATTCTATATTCACCACAGGGTGGAATTGAAAGGTGCAAAAAATACCTTTTATTATATCAAAATAACAGTTACGTGTTTTTTGACTTTTGCGAAGCCCAGCACTGTTATTGACGCAGCATCTACGTAAATCTTAAAACAGCAATTCTATATTCACCACAGGTGATTGAAAGGTGCCAAAAAAATACCGTTTATTATATCAAAACAGAACAGTTACGTGTTTTTTTGACTTTGCGCACCCAGCACTGTTCATGACGCAGCATCTACGTAATACTTAAAACAGGCAATTCTATATTCACCACAGGATCTGAATTGGAGAGGTGCAAAAAATACCGTTTATTATATCAAAACCATAAACAGTTACGTGTTTTTGACTTTTGGCACCCAGCAATGTTCATTGAGCAGCGTGCATTTTCCCTTAAAACTTAAACTCTTTAAAACAGCAATTCTATATTCACCACAGGGTGAATTGAAAAGGTGCAAAAAAATACCATTTTTTATATCAAAACTAACAGTTACGTGTTTTTTGACCCTTTGCGAACCCAGTTGTTCATTGACGCAGCATTACGTAAATCTTAAAAACTAGCAATTCTATATTCACACAGGTGAATTGAAAGGTGCAAAAAATACCGTTATTATATCAAAACATAACACTTACGTGTCTTTTTGACCTATTTGCGCACCTAGCACTGTTCATTGACGCAGCATCTACGTAAATCTTAAAAACAGCAATTCTTATTCACCACAGGTGTAATTTGAAAGTGCAAAAGAATACCGTTTATTTTATCAAAACATAACAGTTACGTGTTTTTTGACTTTTGCGCACCCAGCAATGATCCGATTGACGCAGCATCTACGTAAATCTTAAAACAGCAATTCTATATTCACACAGGTGAATGAAAGGTGCAAACAATACGTTATTATATCCAAAACATAAGAGTTAGTGTTTTTTGACTTTTGCGCACCCAGCACTGTTCATTGACGCAGCATCTACCGTAGAATCTTAAAACAGCAATTTATATTCACCACAGGTGGAATTGAAAGGTGCAAAAAAAATAACGTGTATTATATCAAAACATAACAGTTACGTGTTTTTTGACTTTTGCGCACCCAAGCATGTTCATTGATGCAGCATCTACGTAAATCTTAAAACAGCAATTATATATCACCACTGGTGAATTGAAAGATGGCAAAAAATACCGTTTTTATTAATTATACCAAAACCATAACAGAAACGTATTTTTTTTTGGACTTTTGCCCAGTCCAGATTTGTTGATAGGACAACCTTGCAGTTTAAATTTGAATCCAGCAATTTTGTTTTTGATTAGAGGTATTGAGAATACTTTTGATTTGCGGAGGGGCAGGCGTCTTTTACTAAGAGACTTTCCAAAACTATTCCCATACCTTATCAAATTTTTTTATTTGAACATGGAGCGAATGCAGGTGGTAAGCGAGACAAAATAGAGGGGGGTAGCACACTGTGAAGGGTTAGAGCTACGAGAGAAGGCTGCTCCTTCCAGTGCTTGGCGGGACAACTCGCATGCCAGCGGATCGTCAGTTGCAGGACCGTCAGCTGTCATCGCTGTTGGTCAGGGCCCTGTGAATCTAAGTAACGAACATCGTCGCCAATCTGTCCTTCAGTGGTTAATGCAACCTGCCTATAGCAGTCTTACTCCTGTCCTCGCAGTCCACGGCCCACCAATGTCGTCATTTCAGCATCATCAGCATCGTCCAACATGAAGCAGCCCAAATGTCAACTCGTTTACCCACCCACTGTGGATAATCCATTTTCTGAAGACCTCTTGATGACAAAATGCGGTTTGGGGTCAGAAGGAGTTAAAAGATCAAGAGGGATGATTTAGTCTGCTCTGACGCCCGTTACTGATGCCATCAGAGGAGGTGAAGGAAGCCGGTCAATCGGCAAAAAATCCCCGGGCGGTCGGGAACGCCTAGACGAGTGCCCCTTGCTTGTAGCCCGCAGATTATGGATGCAGAAAGTCAGGACGACCAAGGTCACCTGTGTTGATGATGATGATGTATGACCGACATTGCGGATCCATCCTGGTCTTTTCCGCAGAATTTGCTTGCGAACGCTTCATCAGTGGAGAGGAGGATGGACGATGGGGTGTTTAGGGTTAGTGTCAATCGGGTCCCGCACTAAAAGGGAGAGGGCGGTCGCTGAAGTCAGAAGTCGCTGAATATGCATGTCGCAGCCACGGTCAGCGCAAACCCCCGCTCCTCGGCTTATCGCCGTCAAAAAAGGGTCAGGACCTCTCAAGCCTGGGCCTTCTGTTGAGCAAGCCTCTGATTCACCCAGCGATGTCATATTGCCGACTTTGCCCGTATGACGCATATAAGTAGAGGCAAGAACCTTAAAGGGTTAACAAACCACATGTCTAGTCACATGCAGCGAATGCGCTGAGTTGACATGGAGGAACACTGGCCAAAAAGGCCAGGACCGACGCCGGGCCTCCAACCACTGTCAACCTCTGTCTCCGCCTCTCCGCCTCCACCTAGCGTTCCTCAGTGCCCATGTTATCAGAGTCATGATCGGGGATCAGCTCCGCGTCAGCCTCCACCGTCGCCCGAGAGTACCACCAGCACCCACCAGAGACCCATCTACCCCTTCTCCTTCCGACAGTTTGACGACCTCTGCACGCGTACGCCGGCCAGTCTAGCAGGCCAGCCTTACTGTCTTCAAGGTTTGGGAGCGAAGAAACACTTTAACCCAATCCATCCCAAAGCCAAAAAGCCTGGAATGTCGGATTGCCAGGCCTTTTGGCCTTGGAAATGTTGCCTTTTTCCGTCTGGTGGGACCTGATGGGTTCAGCCACGTCATGGCCCTCGCTTGCACCAATACCAGATGCGAGAGGCATTTCTTTGCCAGAAAAGCCGTCCCTGCCCCCCTGGCCAGCCACGTTACATCCTAAAAATTTCAAGCGCGTTGTCTGTATCTGTGTCCGGGAAAAGTCCATCTCACCACCGACACATGGATAGTAAGCCACGGCAAGGCCGCTATATCTCTGTGACAGCTCACAGGGTGAAGCTGGGTGATATCTCTGGGTGGATGTCTTCTGGGGGTATGTCTCTGGGGGTGGACGGTGGCCTCAGGCTCGGCGCAGCATGATCTTCAATACCGCAGAAACTGGATGGTTGCAGGCTCTTTCCACAAAGGTCTCTGGGTTTGGGGCCATCACGTGCGCAGAGGGCACCAGGCCGTGTTTTGAAATTAATCTGCCTTGGAGGACCGTACACACACAGGTAGGAGCTCTAAGCTACGAGGGACCGAGCGCTGGGGTGTTGAACCACGAGAGTGGGGGCAGGTGGAAAGAGTCTCTGCACCATCCTTGCCCAGTTTAGAAGAAAGCCACAAAATGGTCAGTGCGGACAATGCCCTTGGTCAGCATGGTGCATTGTGGTGATCTTAGTTCTGGATACGATCGTTTGACACTCTTGAAACAAACAGGGTCCCGCCAGGACGGAGGAGGAGACGGGACACAGATGGCGGACTCGGTGCCTTTCCTCTCCGTCTAATCACAAAGGCCCGGACAGTTTCACCAAAATTTCATCGCTCTTCATTAGGCGTGGTTCGGGGTCCAAAGCTAGTGCAGGGTGGCGGCATCAAGACTCTCAGGGTGCATATCTCAGGACAAAGTCAGGGCTGTGTTTGAAGCTGGTGCCGGAGGCAGCGGAGGAGGAGGAGGAGGAGTAAGGAGGTATTCTTAGACCACGATGGTACCGACGTCCCTGCCTTTGGAAGAGGTTGGCGCGAATTTGAGGCGGAGGGAGGAAGATGGAGGAGATCAGTTTGCTAGTGCCCCTCGACCCAGAGGCTTGGGAAATCAAGGCTCCATCTCTCAATGAGTGCTTGGATTGCCTCCTTTCTCAAACATGAATCCTCGCCCTTAAGGCCATCAAAAATGAACAACAGTTACTGGGTGGCCACCCTCCTGGATTCACCCGGTACAAACAATAATCAAGCACTTTCATTCCACCACCAAATAGAGAGGTAAAATGCGGAAATGGAGACCTTTGCTGATTGATCAACTGGAGACATCTGTTGCTGTCTGCTTCACGTTTCCCAAATGTCCGGTGGACATCCCACTGTAAGCGACGTGGACGCAGTAGAGTGCCAAGTAGGCGTAGCGGCCGCAGCAGGCAAGGTGGCAGAAAGAAGCCTAATGGGTGACCTCTGGCAATCTTTGTTTACCACATCACCAACGCATGCATGCAGGGCACACATCAACACACAGAGATCAGATCCTTAGATCATGGTGACGAATATCTGCGTCTCAAACACGATGTTTTTGCATGTGGTTCCGAACCCAATAGACTTTGGGTATCCAAAATGGACGTATGGAACGAGCTGGCTCGTCTCGCCATCGAGGGGTTCGTCCTGCTCAGCTGCCAGCGTCCTAATCTGAGCGGACTTCAGCCAGCTGGAGGAGTCATACAGACAAACGCACATCCGTCTTTCACAGATATTGCTGGTCGTTTGATCTTCATCAAGATGAATCAGGCATGGATCTCTGATGATGTTGTGGCCCCAATTGCTGAGGTCACCGATTAGTTGCGTCTACTTCACATTCCTTTTCAAAACTGATGGTCCTCTGAAAAATTTTTTTTAAAATGATCATTCTTACTGCTATTTTTATTCTCTTTTCCAACAGTTCATTTTTTGATGGTTTTGACTTGAGGAGACTGTAAAAGACAGAAGGTTTCGATGACAACACCGTATCCATTTATCACTTTTTCTAAGAGTTTTCGCCTATTGTCAACGGTTTTTTGAGGTCATGTTGCTGTGAGATACATATGCAATAATATGGTCCTTTGGAACTGAAAAGTGATTCTAAGTGGCATTTCTCCCTCACATTTTTTAATAGTGGCTGAGAAGTCATATTTATAATTTTTTGGGGTCATGTAGCTGTGAGATACAGCAATACTCATGGTCCTTTGTAACAGAAATGTGGCCTTTCTAAGTGGCATTTCTCCCTCACACTTTTTACAGTGGCGGAGAAGTCATTTTTGATAATTTTTTGGGTCATGCAGTTTGAATGCAGCAATATTACAGGTCCTATTATAAAAAAAATGTTTGTTTCTAACAGAAATTTGTTCTTCACAATTGGACCAAAGTGGTCAAGGGTCATGCTTTTGATTTTTGGGGGCATTTTGCTGTGACATGCAGCTTGTACTACAGGTCCCTATTCTAAAAAATGTTGTTTCTAACAACATTTGTTCTTCACAATTGGACCTAAAGTGGCTCAGGGTCTGCGATTTGAATTTTTGGGGGCATTTTTGCTGTGACATGCAGTATACTACAGGTCCTATTCTAAAAAATGTTGTTTCTAACAGACATTTGTTCATCACAATTGTCAAGATTGGCTCAAGGGTGATGTTGCTGTCCAGCAAACAGGAATAGGTAGGACACTGTAATGGACACATATTACAAAATGACTGTTTTTGCAAGATCTTTACATAGCTATCAATCCCTGTATTGAGGACAACCATGTAATACAATGAAAAAAAAGAGAACAAAGATATGGTGGGATTCATCCTATTTTAAAAATGTGATTTTCTAGAATAAAAGTACTAAAAAACTTGCATGTACAAAATAGCTGTTAAAAAATTCCTCTGAATTATTACAAGGGGGTACAGGGAAAACTTGACAGATGTAGGTTTATCAGGAGGAACATGGAGTATGGAGCAGGACAGAGAACAAAGTACAGAGTCCCATTTCTCCAGCAGTTGAGTAAAATGAGAAAGAATGCAAGATAAAGGGCACCTTGGGTGTAAAACAGGAGGCGTTAGAACCAACAGTTATTTCCAAGTGAAGCTCATTGGTCCACACTCATACGGAGGGGCAAGCGCTACCCAGGTATTGACTGTGTACAGTGGAAGGCTGGGAGTTCTCACCACTTTCCGCTTCCGCACTCTGCTTCAGCACGACAGTTTCGTGTGCTGACGTCATCAGTGCATTTTACATGATTGTTAATAGATGACGGACGGAGCCTGGGCTTTCACGCACCACTGTAACTCCGGCCCTGGTCATGCTGTGGCCCGGGACAGGTATAGTCAATGTCCAGTTCAACTAAAATGGTGGTTGAAAGGACTCTTTTTCCGGCACTTTTTAAATGTGGGGTCATGCAGGTTTGGGGCTCATGCTGTGGCCAGGACAGGTATAGTCAATGTCCAGTTAGTGCTGCGAATTGAAATAAAAATGGTTGGTTGAAAGACTCCTTTTTCTGGCACTTTTTAAATGGTGGGGGTCATGCAGGTTTGGGGCTCATGCTGTGGCCCAGGAAGGTATGTCAATGTCCAGTGAAACTAAAATGGTTGGTTGAAAGGAACTCCTTTTCTGGCACTTTTTAAATTGGGGGTTCTTGCAGGGTTTTGGGGCTCGGCTGTGGCCCAGGACAGGTTATAGTCAATGTCCAGTGAAACTAAATGTGTTGGTTGAAAGATCCTTTTTACGGCACTTTTTAAATGTGGGGGTCATGCAGGTTTGGGGCTCATGCTGTGGCCCAGGACAGGTTATAGTCAATGTCAGTGAAAACTTAAATGGTGGTTGAAAGACTCCTTTTTCCGCACTTTTTTAATGTGGGGGTCATGGCAGGTTTGGGGCTCAATGCTGTGGCCCTGGGACAGGTATAGTCAATGTCCATGTTCAACTAAAATGGTGGTTGAAAACTCCTTTTTGCGGGCCACTTTTTAAATGTTGGGGTCATGCCAAGGTTTGGGGCTCATGCTGCGTTCCAGGACAGGGATATTCGCACAGTCAGTTCAAGTAACATGATGGTTCAAATATACTGCCTTCTGGCACTTTTTTAAATTTGTGGGTGATGCTAAGGTTTAAAGGGTCAGGCTGTGGTGCAAGGAAGGATAGTGAATGGTCTGAGACTTTTTTTCTGTGGCTTTTATAACCTAAGTGTGTTGCCTATGTGTAGCACGTATCCCATGTGACTGTTGTGGATGTTTAATTTCAGCTTCTCCAGCCTTGGTTTGGGTGTAATAATGAAGGTGTTGTTGCTCTACCCATAGACTTTAAATGTCATCGCGCATAATCGATGCTCACTATCGAAAAACCTTATCGATAGCGGGTTCCGACTAGTCGACTATCGATCGATCTCGATAGCCAACGCTAATCGCTCCATAGTTTATGACTTAGTTATATATATATTAGAAATAGTATATGTATAAAGAAAAAAAAAACTTAGGTCATGTTTTATAACAAAAGTTAGCTTAATCTTTTTGAGTTTTATGTAACATTGTTTTTAAAGTGGTTTTTGAATTTTTGTTAGTAAAAGGAGAAATTTATGGGTATAGGGAAGGTTGACACGTTCACTACAAAAGTGATATATAAAGATAATTTAACACTTAGGTCCGCGTTCACACGGCTTATGCAAGCCGTTAATTGCGAGCGGATTGCGCCGCAATTCCGGCTTTGAATAGGGCAGGTGCGGGGGCGCTGCCGCAGGCCTCCATTATACTTGCATTAATCCACGGGCGCGTATTGCGCTGGAAAATGTGCAGGTCACCTTTCTCACCGCCCTGGCGGATTTGCAGCGGGGGAAGGAGGCGACGGAATCCATAGTTCTCTATGAGAACTGTGGATTACCGTAATGACTGTGACGGATTGGAGCCGTACTGCAGTGCAAATCCGGCGCGCAGTACGGCTCCAATCCGCACCGAAATAAGCTGTGTGAACATGGCCTTAGCGTCATGCTGTGAACAAGGGCGACACTAGGAGTGCCTGAAACACGTTAGCGACGCCTGCTGGCGACATGTTTTTACCCTCTGTACCTATTTTCAAATAAAGAACGTCTTTTTGCATTCAAGCTGGATCATTTAGGCATTTTGCTTATTCGGCATGAATTATAATATTTCCTCTTCACAGCACATATAGGAAACTATAGGACGAGCTCAGTCTCCTTTGAACTACATTTGTTTGTATGTTCACACGTCGTTTTACTTTGCATTTTGGAACCTTTTTTCATGGTACCCTGATGGATACCACTAATGGAGAGTAAAACATCATGTTAACACACCCTTATGTAGTGTCAGACTGGGGTACCTGGGGCCCCATCCAGCTACTGTACATGAATGCACATACTGCATCAGAGGCATAGCAAGGGAGGCAGTCGTTCCGGAAAAGCACGATTTCAGGCTGGGATCTGCAAACCTGCAACTTTTCCTGGACAGTCTCCCAGCTGCTGGTCTCTATACATTGCTTGATTGGTGTGGGCTCTGCCGTGCCCACAACATCCGCAGCAGAAGTCAGCTGTAATGTGCAGCTAGGCTCCTACTGCAGCGGGAGGCTGCCCCGTTACAGTATAATGCATGGCAATACATATTTTAATACATATAAGATACATATATTAATATTGCTTTGTATTACAAAAACAATCAAGCATAGTCTAGTCTCATATTGGGATTATAAAAAAAAGTAAAAAGCTAATAAATGAAAAGTGTTTAAACAAAATAATAAATAAAAACAAACGCAAAACCCCTGACTACACATAATAAATACTGCTGCGTCTGTAACAATCCAATCTATAAAATGATTGTGTTATTTGCTCTGAATGGTCACAATCACTTTTTTTTTTTGCATCCAGCCTCACAAAGAACGGGATCAAAAGTGATAAAGAAAAAATTAACTCATATGTTCCCCAACATTGTACCATTGAAAACATAAACTTATCCTGAAAATAAAAAGCCTTACAAAGGCTCAATTAACAAAAAGGCAAAGAAAGATTATGGCTCTTTGGCACATAAAAACATGATTTTTGTTTAAAGTGCCAATTATGATGTATAGTTTGAGGAGAAGCCTGTTAAAGAGAGGCATGGCCTGAAAAATGGGGGCGTAGTCAATAAAAAGAGGTTGCAATTCATTTTTTTCAACTTGTTTTTTATTAAAGCTTCCATCTTTTATGGTTCAAAATGTACATATAATCAGACGTGTATCATGCTCAAACATGTGACTCATAGGACATTGATACAAAATTAACATTACGGACCTCATGTATGAAAACTGTCTCGGTCTAAGACTTTCTTTGTTGCCCATAGCAACCAATCAGAGCGCCCGTTTTATTTCATATAGTGCTCTGAAACAATGGAAGGGGAGCTCTGATTGGTTGCTACGGGCAACAAAGAAAGTCTTAGACTTCAAATCAGAAATCAATGGTAGCTTAAGCTTTCCTGGTTTTGTCATCCACAGTTACCAATCTATAAAACAGAATTAAGTTCAATACAAATTCAAACCAAATTAAGTCTATTTTGACTGATCAATAGATCAGTCAGTCTTTCAACATAACAATAAAATATCTATCATATCCTCATGGCACCACCGTCCTCTCATCACCTCTAGTTGTGTAAAAGATCTTTCCCCTCAGAACTCCAGCAGTATGAGCACTAAAGAGATGAGTAGAGTGTCATTCATTGCAGATCAGTTCACTTTAGGTTCAGGAAAGTGTATTAACCCCTTACATAGTGTCGGTAAGCAGCTTTGCAGCAGGATCACAGCCGTCGGGTGTTACACTCGCCGGTTACAGTGCTTGATGGAGCCGCCACCATCCTGCACTGTTTAACCCCTTAGATGCAGCGGCAAAGATGGCTGCAGCCTCTAAATCAATGAGAAATGGTGCAGCACACCATTACTCACTACAATTGGGGCACCTGCGGTCAAATCGCAGTCTCCCAACCAGCTAACATGGCAGCTGGAAGAACTTGTGAAGGCTTCCATCGCTGCTATGTTTTCTGTTTTAATACTTCCTGCCTCATCTTTGTACACCCTAATCAGGGCTGCCATCAGTCATCTATTAACCATTTCAGGGCCCCATACAGCCAAATGAAATGGGGCCCCCACCCATTGCTAGTTCCTATTTTTTTTTTTACATATCATTGGGCCCCTTTTTGATTAGAAAAAAACTTTGAGATTCTTAGTTCACACGTTTTGATCAAAAAATGTTTAAGCCACCCACGGCTTACAACGTGATCTCAAGGCGGGTGGTGCTACTCTATCTTTACCTCTCAATAGAGCCAAATTCAGACTTCTCATAGGGTCAACCGACCTCCATTATCCAGAGAGACAAATAAAAAAACACCAACCTTGCAAACATGCTGCACTGATATAACAGTCTGTGAAGGTGGGCGGGGTGCTAGAAACCAAAATGGAGGCATCCCTTCCTCCCTATATAGATTAAAAGCAATATATGCCAAATACAACGTATAGTTCTGCACAAAAAAAACATTTCTGAAAAAATACAATGTGAACCTGGGTGCCACTGGCATGGTTGTGGCATATATATATATATATATACACACGCATTACAATACCAGTGGCACACCAACTGCTAAAAGGGCTATACAATACATGGAAATCCCTAAAGAAGCATTTATGCTATCTATCATACATGAAAAAACTTTGAGATTCTTAGTTCACACGTTTTGATCAAAAAAATGTTTAAGCCACCCACGGCTTACAACGGGATCTCAAGGCAGGTGGTCCTACGCTATCTTTACCTCTCAATAGAGCCAAATTCAGACTTCTCATTGGGTCAACCGACCTCCATAATCCAGAGAGAAAAATAAAAAAACACCAACCTTGCAAGCAAACTGCACTTATAACAGCCTGTGGAGGTGGGCGGGGTGCTAGAAACCAAAATGGAGGCATGCCTTCCTCCCTATATAGATTAAAAGCAATAGTTCTGCTAGTGGCACCCAGGTTCACATTATATTTTTTCAGAAATGTTGTTTTGTGCAGAAATATACGTTGTATTTGGCACATATTGCTTTTAAGGTACACTTCAGTCCGCAAAAAATGTTCCTTCACTCACGTCCGTAGGTGTTAGTACAAAAAAGTTACTGGTCGCACAAAATTGCGCCATGGTGCAAATTTCAAAAATAGAAAATGATTGGAATTTTTTTACAGTAACAAATCATAAAGCAAACCCTACATGTTTGGTATTGCCGGATCCATATCAACCTGTAGAATACAGATAACACATAATATTTACCGAAGAATGAACGCTGTAAAAACAAAACTCCCGCAAGCATGGCGCAAGTATTTTGTTTTACATTTTGCCCCACTTAGAATTTTTTTGCGGCTTCCAGGTATATTCTATGGTAATATGAATAATACCATTAGTAAGTACATTGTGTCCCACAAAATAAAAGCCCTTGTATGTCTATGGAGGTGGAAAAATTAAAAAGTTATGGCTTTGTGAAGGCGAGGAGGGAAAAACGAATGTGTCAACCAAAAAATGCTCGGTCCTAGGTTTGTATACGTTTACATCTGTTCATGTACTTGGAAAATTTGTGTGTTTTTAAACATTTTATACTTTGTCAATTAAATCACGATATAAATGGAAAAATGCAAAAAAAAAATTTATGTGTTCAACAAAGGCAAACATACATTTACCCTTGCATACATCAGTTATCGACTTCAGTGTATGCATTTCTCTGCGGGACGCTGAAGCATGGTAGACAACACTGTTGGATATATCTTAAAGTGAATGTGTCATCAAAAAATGAGTCATTGTTTAAGTCCCATTTTTATGTTAAACACATTTTTTAGGAATTTTTGGTTTTTTTAATTTTTCATATCACTTTCAATATCTTTTTAATAATTCTTGAGTCTTGCAATTTTCACTTTGGCCACTAGACCTTGTTTGCACTGCTTTAACAGCAGTCAGATGCTTTACAGCTTCATGCACATAGGAGACATAAGACTGACCCCATTGACTGAGTTTTCTAGTCATGCTCTGTGACCTGGGAAGAAGTCACTGTGCAGGGAAGGTAAAAGGGTGAACTGTGACTATCTCCTCTTGTGACTGGTGGATCCTGTGTTATCTATTCACACTGGTGTCTCCTTTCAGTTTGACCCTCTTTGTGCTGATAATGAGCAGACAACTGAGAATCTTTCTCTACAGAACAGAAAGTGCCAGACTGTTATTAGCTCTAGTGGACAAAGTGAAAACTGCAGGACTTAAGAATTATTAAAAAATATTGAAAGTGATATGGAAAATTAAAAAAGATATAACCAAAAATTCTTAAAAACTGTGTTTAACATAAAAACGTGAGTTGAACAATAAGTCATATTTGATGACACATTCCCTTTAAAAACTGTATCCATACGCAAGCTACGTCCAACAGAGGCAATAGCATGCACTGCTGACTATACATTTCTATCACTGTACTCATTAAATATATCAAGCTATGCTTTTGGATACTGTATTGTACTAAACAAACATATTGCCAAAACACTGTGAACTCAGTCTTACAGTATATGTCAATGGAAAACGTATCTAGTGTGTGGGCC
This sequence comes from Phyllomedusa bahiana, assembly GCA_025379985.1. Classification (NCBI taxonomy): domain Eukaryota; kingdom Metazoa; phylum Chordata; class Amphibia; order Anura; family Hylidae; genus Phyllomedusa; species Phyllomedusa bahiana. Next base: position 180,801 of record JAODAL010001267.1, on the reverse strand, counting down.
CATGCTTTAAAGGGAATGTGTCATCAAAAAATTACTTTTTGTTTAACTCACATTTTTTATGTTAAACACATTTTTTAGGAATTTTTGGTTATTTTTTTTTAATTCTCCATATCACTTTCAGTATTTTTTAAATAATTCTTAAGTCCTGTAGTTTTCACTTTGGCCACTAGGCCTAATAATCGTCTGACACTCCCTGCTCTGTTTAGAGATCTTTTCAGCAGTGTGCTCATTATCAGCACAAGCAGGGTCAAACTGAAAGGAGACACCAATTTGTATAGATGACACAGAATCCACCAGTCACAAGAGGAGATTTCACAGCTCCCCCTCTCCCCTCCCTTCACGGTTAAAACTCTCCTATACAAGTCTATGGGACAGAATCTGTCTTAAGAATCCTATGTGCATGAAGCTGCTGTAAAGGATCTGACTGCTGTTAAAGCAGTTAAAGAAAAAATGTCTTCCCCACAATCATATATAGACGGCCGAATAGAGAAATCTATAATCAGGAAATAAAAACGACTGAGAGGAAAAGCATATGGATCAGGGGCTTGATTTAATAAGTAAAAAAAAAAATTGGCAACAGATTCCCTTTAAACGTTTACATTTGTATCTGTCATAAAAATGCAATCAAACTGCAAAGAAAAGCCGGTGACAGCCAATAGAGAAGCTAGGGAAAAAAACGGATGCCAATCGTCTGCTCCACCAGTGCCCGTTGTCATCCGTTTAGCATAACGTACAGGTGTTGCAGTTTGGAGACATGCGCACAGTGAATGTAGATCATCGCCCTCTAGCGTCCAATAGCCTCGTGCCCACGTGATATTTCCCAGAGGTCTCTGCGGAGAAGCACGGAGCTCCCGCTGATAACAACATTCCTGCAGGAGACCACGTGAGCAGTGGCTGCGGCCTCTCCCATTGGCTGATCTCACCCAGAGGCCCCGCCCCTGGGGGGGGGGCGGGTCTTGTGCTCACACATTGGAAATAGTTGTTTAATGAGATTGCTGCTTTGGCCCACGTGATGTGGGACCGCCAATCAGTGGGCGGCAAACGGTGACCCGCAGCGGACTGTGGAGGAAGTTGGCGCAGGACTGGGAAGAGAGTCCCGGAGAACCGGAGCCATGACCCGTGAGTATAGCGGCGTGTGACCGCGGCCGCAATCCCAGCTGGTCGCTGAGTGCGGCGACGACGTGACGGTGGGAGAGCGGTTAGGCCGGAGCCCGCGGCCTGCGTGCCCCGTCAACACGGCCCTGGCTCCCCGGGGCTGGCTGGGAGTGATGCGCGGGGCTCTGTTAATGCTATACGGGGCTGTCCGGGCCCAGCAGCGCACGGTTATGTCCTCCCTGCGTTACACGTGCGGTTTCCACCAACTTTCTCCCCGCGGCTTTCCTCTCACAGTGGTGAGGTGCAGGGTGATACGGACGTGTGCTGTGCGTCCAGGCGGACACATGACCCGTGTGGGCCCCCTCTATTCTTCTACATTGATCTGTGACTGTTCACACTGTCGCCCCATAGACTCACATTGTGGGCACCTGCCCTGGTTACACATGAGAGCCGCTGCCAACCACGGATTTCTATGGCTACTGAAAAGATGTGGCCCCGACTGGTGATAGACGTCCCTCATCCCGTTATCAGCCGGATAAATGGCTCCAAGTTTGGGGAAGTTCACACGGCTGATTCTGACGTGGTTTGTGGAGCGTTTCCTCGCCCAAAACGCCCCCAGTTCATTGTCATTGATTCCTATGTTAAAGGGGTTGTCTCGCTACAAGGATTGCTTTTTATGTTCAAGATCTTGCAAAAACAAGTCACTTTGCAATGTTTGTCTATTAACAGTATCCTACCTATTCCTAGATATCCCCTCTTGTATGGGCTGCATCAGCTCCTCAGGTCGCTATAGCTACAGACCTGTTTGATCTCTCCTGATAGGCTGCCAGCACTGGTTGCTATAGCTACAGATCTGGCTTCTACTGCAGCCTAGTAGAAGCCAGTAAACACGCCTCTGAATTCAAAATGAAACCAAGAAAACAGGACGAATCAATGTAGTGAGACAGTCCCTTTAAGCCCGTTGTAGTTTACACACAAAGTTTTTCGCGTGTTTTCTGTGCTTCTTTGAGTGCTGATAAAACAGCGTTATCCCAATTCTTGAAGTGTTTTTAACGCTGAAAATCCCCATAGGAATCAATAGAAAGCTTTAGAACCTTGATGCGGTTTTTCAATGCATTTTGGGGCGGTGCCCTGGCTATTAATTTGTACGGGTGATGCAGAAAGAAAGCGGTGTCTGAAAACCTGGTCCAAAACAGCCCTGCAAAACCTCTCCTGAAAAGTGCTGCATTGAGGCTCTTCAGACGAGATTTTAATGCCTAAAATTCAGCGCCCAAATGAGCTGTGAGAGCACACCCTTAGGTCGGGTTCATAGCAGCATGTACTGCTTTAGGAGTACACATTGGCCAGCACGTACTCCTAACAGCGCTCTGCGACGCTGTATGCACTATGTGCTATGATTTTCCTGTCTTTGCGGAACCTATTGCAGCGCAATTATGCCCTGTAAATCAGCCGTGCAACTGTACCCTTAGGCGATGTTTACACAGCTGAAACACGCCATAATTGCGGGACAGATTTCGTCCGCAATTACGGCGTGTGGGGTGGCAACTCGCTGGCCCCATAGACATGCATTATCCACGCCGCGTATCCCGCTGGTAATTCACCTGTCACTTATCTCCCCCCGTGGCGTATTCGCCGAGCGGGCAGGAGAGACGGAATCCATAGTTCTCTATGAGAACTGTGTATTACCGTAATGCTTGGCACGGATCTCAGCTGTACTGCAGCTCAAATACGGCGTGCAATATGGCTGAAATCTGTGCCAGAAGTAAGCCGTGTGAACGAGGTCTTAAGGTGTGAGCCCCACTAGGGTCAGCGGTAACCATCTCTGTACAGCACTGTAGGAAATAATTCTGCAATGTATGGTTAAACAGACCTTGTATTAGGCTAAATCCCCACAGCATTGGGCAAAAAACAGCCTGAGACACGACCGCAGTTTTTGTCACGTTTTGCGCAAAAACTGTGGTCGGTTCTTTTTTTTTTTTTTTGCAGTCGTCCATACAAGTTGCCGGCATTTTATACAACATATTGTGTATTGCGCCAGAAGACGAGCAGCGAGAAAACGACCTGTGGAGACTACGAATCATTTTTTTCTATTAAAGTAGTTGACTCACTACATTGATTCATCTCACCTCAGTCCTGTTGTCTTGGTTTCATTTTGAATTCAGGGGCGTGTTTACTGGCTTCTACTAGGCTGCAGTAGAAGCCAGGTCTGTAGCTATAGCAACCAGTGCTGGCAGCCTATCAGGAGAGATTGAACAGGTCTGTAGCTATAGTGACCTGAGGAGCTGATGCAGCCCATACAAGAGGGTATATCTAGGAATAGGTAGAACACTGTTAATGGACATATATTGCAAAGCGACTTGTTTTTGCAAGATCTTTAACATAAAAAGCAATCCTTGTAGTGAGACAACCCCTTGTTCTATGGGGCTGCCTGAACAATCATATTTTCGGCGGTTTTAGGAATCTAAAACCACCGAAAATACAATTGTTTTTCTATGCAGTGGAGACACAGCCTATAACTGTGTACATACACAACACAACTGGAAGCCCATACTCTCCATAGTCTGAGCACCACAACTGAGCATGTGCAGGATTCCAACAATCCCACCTTCACTATTATATTGGTATCTCATTACCCTAATTCTTGTGATTTTACCCACCTAGGGTTTAAAGGGAAGGTGTACAGTGTAAATTGTTGGACTAGAGCGGTTTAGCCGGATAGATTATTTCTTAGGCTATGTTCACACGGCTTAAAAGTGAACGTATTTCAGTCTGTAATTACGCGCCGGAGTGCACAAATTACGGCTGGAATACGTCCCAATCATTATGGTAATCCACAGTTTTCATAGAGAACTATGGATTACGTCTCCTCTCTCTGCTCACACAATACGCCGAGGGGGAAGATAAGTGACATGTGAATTACCAGCAGCGTATACGCGCCGCTAGTAATGCAAGTCTATGGGCCGGCGAGGTGCCGGCCCCCCGCTCCCGCTTCGGCCACATGGTGTAATTGCGGGGCATAATTACGTCCCGCAGTTAAGCCGTATGAACCTAGCCTTAGTTTGGCGGCACGTGTTGTTTTAAAACATGCAGTATTAAAGGGGTTGTCTCACCAGAGCCACATATCGTGTCACGCTGCCACTTACAGGTCAGGCTGCGGCTGGTTCTACAGCAGTGACTTGACATATCAGCTCTGATTTTTTAGCTGATCCTGTTTAGTGACATGACTGTTGGAGATTTGTAAACTAGTGAGCAAGGCTATAGAGCTGTAAAGGGTTAAAGCTTGTCAGTAAGTAATGTAAGCAAGCTCCAGTCTTGGAACCGAGCAGGAAGTAGTCATTATCCCGACCACTGCTTCAGCCTGTAAGAGCAGAGAGCTGGCCAGTAGTTAGGGAAGCTATTGTGCAAAAGTAGGAGATAAGATCTGCTCCTAACTGAAGAGAAGCAAAATCGGGAAAGCAATATATTGGTGTTAGTCTTCATTTACCTTTGCCTACATGTTACACATAATCAATAAAACTGGAATACCCCTTTAATGACTAGTGCCATCCATATGCCACAGACGAAATTTTCAAGGTTTTGCTTTCATACTCTGATTTTGGCTTGCAGATCCTGATGCCTAATACTGGATAGCTGTTTGGCTGCCCGCTGGTGCCCCGATTCCTCCATGCACTTGCACACTCAGTTTGGCTAAGCATACATATTCAGTGGGGAGAGGGAAATAAGGTGCAGCCAGACACCTTTGGTGGTGAATTGTAGGAACCAAAGATCGGGCATGTTTAAACCCACGTGTCCCCTAACACCTGCCATTGGCAGATGGCCACTCCCTCTGAAAGCAGCCGATTTTCCTCTGTCACCACATGTTTTGGAAGATAGGACATTGGCATGTTCACATAACTTGTGTGTGATCTTGAAAGCTTTGATAATATAGTCACACTAAACATGCCCTGTGCTGATCCTTGATTTACCACCTTGTCGGCATTTATCTGCAATTAAAAGGGAAGCCATTTTGGAGACTTCAGATGGAGCTCAATTTTCAGGTGATCTCCTGATCTGTGGCATAGAACATAGCCCAGGAATTTAATGACTTTTGAGGGTCTGTCATTTTGCTCTTTAATAACGAATAAGGAAGCTTTTTTCATTAACCAATTATGTGGAGTCATAAAAGTTTTCATTTTGCAGGTGGGAATCAGCGTGAACTTGCCCGAGCAAAGAACATGAAAAAAAATCAAGATAAGGGAAAAAAGCAGGAGGATGGCTTATCCGCCGCCGAACGCAAGCAGAGGTAACTTGTATATGCAGATTGGTGTCTCTTGTGACTTTCAGGAAAAACATTTTGTGCAGTAGCCTGTAATGTGCGGTCACCTACTGGAATGAACCCTTTACGCAGCCAGTTTTGACCTTCCTGACAGAGCCCCATTTTTTTATTTTTATTTTTTAAATCTGACATGTCACTTTGTGAGAATAACTTTTTGACACTTACCTATCCATGTAAATCAGAGATTGTTTTCTCGTGACACATTGTGCTTTAAGTTAGTAAGAAATTTTGGTCCAAACAAGCCTTGATTGTGAAAAAGTTGCCATTTTCAAACTTCAGAATTTTTTGCGTGTAAGACAGATAGTTATTCCACTCAAAATAGTTTTTTACTACCATCTACCATATGTAGACTGTAGGTTGGCATCATTTTTTTTTTAACCACATTAGGGGTTTAGAAATTTAGTAGTAATTTTTCACATTTTCAAGAAAATTTAGGGAGCAGGGGCCTGCATGTTAGATACACTCATAAATTATTTAATCTAAGAAACTACATCCATCAAAGTATTTACAGCAGTGTTTAGGAAGTTTGTTAACCCTTTAGGTATTTCACAGAAATTAAAGCAAAGTGGAGGTGAAATTTCAACATTTCACTCTTTTTTTTTTTTTTTTTTTTTTTCAGATTTTTTGTTTTTATATATTATTAACAGGAACAAATTAAATTAGACAAGGGAAATGCAACTAAATATTGATTCTCTAGTTTCTGCCGTTTTCAGAGATATCCCATATGTGGTCGTAGTGTGCTGTGTGGCTCAACCATAAGCCCCAGAATAGGAGGAGCACCTACCGGACTTTGGGGGTCTTCTTTTCAATACAATTTTATTGAGGTGTCATTTCAGGTTTGCGGACACCCTAAGGTGCTAAAACTTAATAAATACCCCTAAATAGACCCCATATTGGAAACTACACCCCTTAAGGAATATATCCAGGGGTTCAGTGAGTATATCGACCCCACAGCTGTGTTACAAATTTTTTTAACGTTAGGCTGTAAAAATGAAAAAATTAAATTTTTTTCAGTAATCTGCAATTTTAGCTGAAAATCTTTAATTTTTAAAGGACTCCTGGAAAAAAGCCCCCAAATTTTGTTTTGCGGTTTCTTCCAACTTCTGTAGTATCCTATATATGGGTATAAACTGCTGTTTGGGTGCACGGCTGGGCATACAAGGGAGGGAGCGCTATTTGGCTTTTGAACGTAGATTTTGGTGGGTGTCATGTCACATTTGTAAAGCCCCTAAAGTACCAGAACAGGTAAAACCTGCCCCATTTTGGATTCAACACCCCTCAGGGATATCAGCTAGGAGTGTATTGTGCATTTTTGGCGAACAGGTGTTCTATAGTTTTATGGGGTTTTTTAGCATTGGGCCATGAAAATCAGTGCTTTTTTGAGCTTCAATTTTACAGTGTTTGCCGTGCAGTGTAAATGCTGTAATTATTATGCAGGTCAGTACAATTACAATGATCTTTAAGTAATAAATCAAAAAACTAAATAAAATTTATAATAGAAATGCGTTTATAAAAAATTGTTTTTAGGTCATATTCTGATTGCTATAACTTTATTTTTGTGTATACGGATGATTATGGGCTTGTTTTTTGCGGGATGAGTTGAGGTTTTTATTGGTACCATTATGTGATGCATATTACGCTTTGATCACTTTTATTAAGATTTTTGTAGGTGTTTTGAACAAAATACAACAATCCTGGTAGTATTTATTTTTAACAGCAGTCACCGTGTGGTATAAATGACATGCTACCTTTACTCAACAGGTTGATACGATTACAGCGATACCCAATTTGTATATTTTGTTATGTTTTACAGCTTTTAAACAATAAAAACACTTTTATTCAAAAAAGGAAAACATGTTTTTGCATCTCCACAGTCCGACAGCCTTAAATTTTTATTATTTTTCTGTGTACGGAGCTGTATAGGGGCTTGTTGTTTGCAGGACGAGTTGACGTTTTTATTGGTATCATTTTTGAGGGGGACAAGCCTTTTTTGATTGGTTTTAAATATGTTTTTTGGAAGGCAGAGTGAAGAAAATGCTGCAATCCTAAGTGTTTTTTTAATTTTATTTTTAACAGTGCTCACCGTACAATATACGTGACAAGTTCGTTTTACTCTGTGGGTCAAGACAATTATGGCGATACCTAATTTATATAGTTTTTTTTATGTTAAAGCGCTTTTAAAAAAGTGTTGTGTAAAACAATATTTATGCATCGCTGTCTTCTGATAGTCTAACTTTTTTTTTTCCCTCCCTTATACAGAGTTGTGTAAGGACTTTATACAGTAGGTCATTATGCACACGGTGACAGCAGTTATGTGCACTTCATATTTTTTGGGGCAGTTGGCATTTATAAAGGGAGAAAAGGGCAGTGTACATGTTTTTTTGTGTTTTTTACTTTTTTCTTGTTTTGAATATTTTTGACTTTTCCCCATATGGGATTTGTATCCCAGATCCTCAGATCACTGATAAAATAGAGATCAATACAGAGCAGGACTGGTCTAGATGGTAACTGTCAATCACCAGGCTTGGCAATGCCCACAATGCATTGTGGGGCATGATGACGTCACAGACAGACTGGATGCTTTAGTAAAGCATCTGGCTTTGAGGTACAGACGAGCAGCGCTGCCGCACCGATTACAGGCAGAAGGAGCTCGTTCTTTCTGTCTGTGCCTTAGTCATCATGGCAATTGTGATAGATCGCGACAGCTAAGGGTTAATCACTCACGAATGGAGTTCACTCTGGCTGTGGGCGATGCGGCATGAGGTCAGCAGTAATATACCGCTGGTCCCATGTCACGATCGTGCCGGGCCTGCTTGTGAACCCACACGATCGCCGGGACGTACCGGTGCATCCATTTGCGGGAACTCGCTTCCTGCTAGGACATATCGGTATGTCCTATGTCGGGAAGAGGTTAACAGTGCAAGCTAGAAAAGAAAGACAGACCCTTGCTTAGGGTGGTTGTTCCCAATATTCACCTTTTATTATCTATTAGAAACACTACTGTGCAAAAGTTTAAAGTGAAAAAAATTTCCATAAAGGAAGAATGCTTTTACCAATAGAAGTGTTAATAGTTTATAATCAATTAACACCATGAATGCGCAAAAGAGATAACAAAATAAGATAGTTATCTGCTGTGAACACTCTGTGCCTTCAAAACTGCATTGGTTCTTCAAAGTACGCTTCTTCAGGACCTCTGCAGGGAGGTTGTTCCAAACATCTTGGAGAACTAACACAAAAAACTATATAAATTCGGTATCATCGTAATCCTATCGACCCACAGAGTAAAACTAGCTTGTCACGTATACTGCACAGTGAGTGCTGTAAAAAATAAACACTACTAGGATTGCAGTATTTTCTTCACCCTGCCTTCCAAAAAACAGGTTTAAAACCAATCAAAACACCTCTCCTTGCACAGAAAAATAAAAAGTTATGGCTCTCAGACTATGGTGATGCGAAAATGTGTTCCTTTTTGAATAAGTGTTTTTATTGTGAAAAAGCAGTAAAACAGAAAAGATACACAAATTGGGCATCACTGTAATTCTATCGACCGGCTGAGTTCAGGTAATGTCATTTATACCGCACGGTGACTGCTGTAAAAAATGAAAATAAACACTACCAGAATTGCTGTATCTTCTTCAAAATGCCTCACAAAAACCTTAATAAAAAGTGATCAGTCATATGCACCCCATAATGGTATCAATAAAAAGGTCAACTCATGCAGTGAAAAACAAGCCCATAATTCGCTCCATATACAGAAAAATAAGTTATGGCTGTTAAACTACGACATAAAAACACACTTTTTTATAAACTTATTTCTATTGTGTAAAAGTAATAAAACTCTTATATACTCTAGTATAAGCCGACCCGAGTATAAGCCGAGGCACCTACTTTTGCCACAAAAACCGGGAAAAGCTTATTGACTCGAGTATAAGCCTAGGGTGGAGAATGCAGCGGCTGGCATACTGGTAAATTTCAAAAATAAAAATAGATACCAATAAAATTACATAGGCAGAAATATGCCCCCCCATAGGTAGTTGGAGGCAGTCTTGTGCCCGCCCCATAGGTAGTTGGAGGCAGTCTTGTGCCCGTCCCATAGGTAGTTGGAGGCAGTCTTGTGCCCCCCCGTCCCATAGGTAGTTGGAGGCAGTCTTGTGCCCGCCCCTCCCCCATAGGTAGTTGGAGGCAGTCTTATGCCCCCCCTCCCCCATAGGTAGTTGGAGGCAGTCTTGGGCCCGCCCCCCCCCCATAGGTAGTTGGAGGCAGTCTTGTGCCGCCCCCCCCCCCATAGGTAGTTGGAGGCAGTCTTGTGCCGCCCCATAAGTAGTGTATAGGTAGGGTTATTTAAAAAAATACAAGTACAGTACTCACCTCGGTCCCTCGCCGCTCCGCCTCCCAGCCATTCTATCTTCTTGCCGGCACAGGGCGCGTGACGTCATCAATATGCGCAGGCAGCGTGATGACGCGCGTTGCCTGTGCCGGAAACTCCGGACAGCCGCGAGTCTGCGGCCGCCCAGGTCCACTGCGGAGCCGGGAGCGCTTGCTCTCTGCTCTGCAGTGGCATCTCCTCACCTGTATGCGCTCCGGAGGAGTAGGCCGGTATAGAGCCTTTGCATTAAACCATAGGCTCCAAAGTTTCACAAAGACGTTTGGGCTAATGATCCTGATTATAATTTGACAGATTTCTCCCTTTTTTATTTTAGAGATGCTCAGATAATGCAAGAGAAGCAGAAAAAGGCAATGGAGAAAAAGGATGACCCGAAATAGCGTTTTTTGGATTGCATACGCTGGTGGAAGAAGATGACAACGATGCGATGATTGCCCAATCCCTGAACAAAAACATTTGGCTAAATAGCTTTGTTTGCCCCACTGCAGAGTTATTTTCCACTGTGCATTCTTTCCAGTCTTTTTCTTTTGTCATAAACTAGTAGCATAGGTTTTTATTTTTTCCTGCCTTGTGTACATAATATAAATATACCACTTTATTCCAACCCTGCCCAAAGCTTCGGATGTCATTTTTAAAAAAAATAAAAAATATAAAAATATTTTTCTTCATGGGCTTTCTGTGCAATGATGGACTCATAGCTCGGGTTTAGTCAGCTCTATGCAATTCGCTGTTCTACATGGGGAAAGGGGGCAAGGGGTGGAACAAAGCACTTCACATCAATTTGAAATAATTTGTCATTTTGTATTCACGGTGGACCCAGTCAAATATTTAATAAAATGACTTTTTTTTCCGTGGGCACTGTCTAATTTTTTTTTTTTCTTTTTCTTTCCTCAACCCTTTTCAAGAAACAAGAATGTTTTTGTGAGGTAGTAAAACTGTTGTCACTAATCCAAACATTTCTGTAATCTGAAACAATGAATAATGCTGCAATGCACAGGTCTGCTATGAGGGAATGGTGGTCAGAACAATATACCACCAGATCCACCTCCTTCCTAATTCACAGACTACTTAGGCTGAGTCCACATAACCGTTACTGGCAATGCATTTTGATAGGTAATTATCATGTTTTGCGGTAGGTTTTGTTTCTTATTATTTTAATCTTTTTTTCATTTTCAAATATTATTTTTTTTTTTGTCAGTGTTTATTTTAATTCGTATTGGTGGCGCATCTGTCTTAAGATCGCGATATATACTTTCAGAGCTAATATTCCCTCCCTCCCATATATTCTTTGTCTATTTTTTTTGATTATTTAATCTCATTGTGTCTTGGTTTCTTATGATGTTTTGCGTTTTCTCTTGTTCTTTTTGTGATGTAGTTAGTTGTTATGTTATGTCAGTTTTTTTATTTTGTGTCAGCCTTTTGTTTTGTGGGTGTTGTACATTCAGACTTCTCTCTATGTCTTACCTGGGCTTACAGATGCCTTTCTCTTTGCTCTATACTTAGTGGTGTATTTGTTGTGTGATCTGATCAGATCTACATTTGTCTTGTTGTTTTATCGTATTTGTCTTTTGTAAGTTGCTGTGATGCTTTTGTTTTATCGCTATTACGTTTCTATTTTGATTTCAATTGTCTGGTTGATTATGTTTCTTTCTCGCCTTGGTGACTTTCTGCTCTGTGGTGAAGGCTCTTTTATTTGTTTTTTGTGGCGATTCTCTTTTTGGATCAAGATTTAGGTTCTCCAGTCTGTTTTAATAATTCTTTTTTTTTGGGGTTTCATCTGGTCACATTTTTGTTGATGTTTTGGTTGTTTTTTTTTAGAGATAATCGCGTTACTTATTCGCATCTTTGTTAATCCTGTTTATCAATGTTTGATTGTTGTTTCTGAGAGTGGATGTTTTTGTGTGTTTTTTTCGTGCTGTTTTATGTGATTAGCATCAGTTGTGCTGCTTTAAGATGGTTAAGACATTTTGGTCCAAAAAATTTCCTTGTTTTTTGTGAAAAATTCAAAAGTATGTGAAAAAATTTTGAAAACTGTACCATCTTCAAACTTCAAAAATTTCTGCATGTATCAAAATGGAACATTCACTCAAAATAGTTTAACATCTGCCATATGTCTGCTGTTTGGCATCATTTTTTTAAATGTCGTTTTTTTTGTTTTTTTTTTTTAAGAAATTGGGGGGCTTAGAAAATTAGAAGTAATTTTAAAGAAAAATTTGCAATATAAATTTTTTTAGGGACTAGTACAGTTATAACGTGACTTGATTGAATCGCGGAATGTTTGATATCCCCATAATGACTTATCTAAGAATCTGAACCCCTTTACAAGTATTCTAAACAGTGTTTAGGGAAGTTTATTTAATCCCCAATAGGTGTTTCATCTAGGAAATTCAAAGCAAACGTGGAAGTGACAATTTCACTTTTTTTTTTTTTTTGCAGGATTTCAATTTTTACACTTTCACAAGAATATGGTAAATGTGATCAGGAATGCATATTAATATCGATTTCCCAGATTCTGCCGTTTTTAGAGGATCCCATATGTGGCCTAGTGCATTATTTGGACTCAACATCAAGCCAGATCGGAGGCTCGCACCTCTGGGGAACTTGTGGTTCATTTTCATTAAAATTTTATTTTAGAGGCCATTTCAGGTTTGCGGGCACCCTAAGGTACTAATACTTAATAATACACCCTAAAAGTCCCATAAATTAAAACTACACCCCTTAAGGAATATATCCCGGGGTGCAGTGAGTATACTGTCCCCAAAGCGCTGTGTCACAAATATTTTTTAAGCGTTAGGCTGTGAAATCGCAAGCAAAATTATTTCTTTTTTCCAATCTGCAATTTTAGCTGAAAAATGTTTAATTTATTACAATGCATCCATGGTTAAAAAAAAGCCTCCCAAAACTTTTTTAGCTATTTCTTCCAAGTTCTACAATACCATACATATGGGCAGTAAACTGCTGTTTGGCGCATGGCAGGGAGTTATAAGGGAGGGAGGTTATTTGCTTTTGGAGCGCAGATTTTGGTGGGGCCATGTCGCAATTTACAAGCCCCCAAAGTACAGAACAGGTGAAAACCTTCCAGAAGTCACCCCATTTTGGATTCAGCACGTTCTCATATGATATCATCTACGGGGTGTATTTACATTTTGGGTGCAAGTGTGTTTTCCAAAGTTTTTTGCATTGGGCTATGGAAATTGAGGGGAAAACGCTATTCTGCCATTGTTTTTTTGAGGCTCTCAATTTTACAGCGTTCGCGTGCAGTGTAAAAGACTGGATATCACTTTAATTATGGTGGTAAGGTACATCCTGCAATGTTATAGATTTTACTATAGTTTGTTTTAATACTTTTTACACAATAGAAATAGGTCTATTAAAAATTCAGGTTTTATGTTTTCTGTGCTGATAGAGTAATCGTTTCAGTTTTCTGTGTACGGAGCTTGATTATGGGCTTGTTTTTTTGTGGGATGAGTTGATGTTTTTATTAGTACCATTATGGGGGATATGCACTGTGATCACTTTTTATAAGAAGGTTTTTGTGAGGCCATTTTGAACAAAATACAGCATTACCCTGGTAGGTGTTTTATTTTTTTACAGCGGTCCACGTGCTGTATAACTGCATGTAGTATTACTCAGCAGGTCGATACGATTACGCGATACCCTCAATTTTTTTTTTTATAATGTTCTTATGCTTATTACAACCAAAACTTTTTTCAAAAAGGAAAACCATAACTTTATTTTTCTGTGTATGGAGCTGTGTAGGGGCTTTTTTGCGGGATAAGTTGACGTTTTTATTGGTATTTTTTGGGGGACAAGTGTTTTTGATCTGTTTTAAATCCGTTTTTTGAAGGCAGGGTGAAGAAATAATACTGCAATCTAGTAGTGTTTTTTATTTTTAACAGCGCTCACCATGTGAGTATCCATGACAGTTAGCCTTTACTCTCCTGGGTCGATAAGATTCGGCATACCCTATTTATTTTGTTTTTTTTATTTTTGAAGCACTTTTAAAAGTGTTTTTATTGTGTAAATTAATATTTATGCATCGCGTCTTCTGAGTGGCCATAAACTTTTTTTATTTTTCTGTTTACTGAGACGTGTAAGGACTTTTTTTTTTTTTTTTTGTGGGAGAGCTACGTTTTAATTTGGTTAAAACTTTGGAGTTTGAGTTTTTGATCGCTTTTTTTTCCATTTTATGTGGCTGCAGTTGTACAAAAATCGCAATTCTGTGACGGTTTTTTGTTTTTTACGCCGTTACCGTACGGGTTAATTAATGTGACAGATTTATAGGGTGGGTCGTTAAGCATGTGGCGATACCAAATAAGGGTACTTTTATTTTTGATCTTTTTTGGGGCAATTGGCGTTTAAGGGGAAATGGGTGGTGTAAGGGTTTTTAATTTTTATTTTTTTGCTGTTGTTTACTTTTTTAAACTTTTTACTGTTTCACATTTTTTTTATAACTGTCTTTTCCCCCAGTGGGGATATGCTGTTTACAAATCCTTACCACTGTCGGGAACGAATCCCTGTGTTAAGATTGCTGGTGTTGAATAGGAGACCCTGTGCAATGCAGTAACGCTGTGCACAGCGTCCGCCATGGCAACTTCTGACACCAGCCCACAATGCATTGTGGTTTGCAACATGGTGACGTCACCAGATACCCAGATGCTTTCAGTAAAGCATCCGGAGAGTCCCGGTTAAGAGGACCGAGAGTATGTACTTTTTTTTGGTCGTGTTTCTCACTCGCCATTTTTTCTTTTTTGTCTTGGCATTCTTTGTTTTTTTGGTTATCTTTGGAAAGGCATGCATTGGTATGGCTTTCAGTCATTCCCGCCTGCTACTAGTCTTTTTTGGCTAGTCAACTTTTTATTATTTCGCAGCCCCATGTCAGGCTGATTGTTGTTATATTTGGAAGCGGTTATATCGATCCTTTGTAGGTGTATTTCGGTAGCTCACTCCAGGCCGGGGGTGATTGGGCATGAAGCAAGCGGTAATTTACCCGCTGGTTCCATGTTTTCGTGATCGGCGACGCGGCTGACAGGACGTATGCATATGTCCATTTGCGGGAAGGGGTTAACCCTTTAGAACTCTGTAGCCCTGTGTGCTACAGTCGACAAACCTATAGTCATCACGATACCAGGATCAGCAAGGAAGAGCAAATAAGCCAGTCTCTGATATAGAACTAACCAGGGAGTGTGAACCAGAAGAACCTCTAGCTCTGTAAAATAGCATGGTAAGACCCCTCTCCTCCCTTTGACTAATATTTACTACTGGTCTGCTATAGGTTGGCATAATTTCTTAAATGTCCTTTTTAGCTTTTTTTTTTTAGGATGTTAAGAGGTTATAAGTTTTAAGTATTAACTTTTCAAGACCGCATTTAGGGTTTCATAGCAATTAAAGAAGTTGAGTAGTGAAGTTTTTTTGCAATATGTTTAAATGTTAAATTTTGATCTATGTTTATTGTCTCTATGAATCTCTAGTGTTTTTTTTATCGTTTGGAAGTGGCATACTGCTCATTGATGTTTTTTGTTTTTCTTTTTTATCTCTACATTTGTTTGATTTTTTTGTTTGTAAATGATTTATTTGATGCGCTCTGATGGTGTGGCCCTTTTTAGTGTGTATAGTTGTTTTTTGACTTTCTGTCTACTATTTTGGTTAGTATAGTTTGAAGAGATCCCACCATATTGTGATTTTGAGAGTAGTGTTCTCTTTTGAATTTATTTTTAGTTGTTCTAGATTTTTTTGTTATGGTCACCTTATTTTTTTCAGATTGTTATTTCATGTACACCTTAATTTCTCCTATCCTAGAGATTGATCTCTTTTATTGAGTGGAAATCTCCTATCACCCTTGAGGAATACAGGTTTAGGGGTGTAGTAAGCTTACTCTAGTTTTCCTTCATCATGTTGTGTTTTGCTATCAGTTTAATATTAAATATAGAATCTTTGTTGGTTTTTTTCCTCCCTTAATCTTTTTTTTGTGGTGTCTTATGTTTGATTATAGGAAATTGTATTAGTTTCATTGATCAATCTTTTTCTAAAGGACAGCATGTTGTTTTTCTTCATTAGTATTTTGTTTTTGCCAAGTTTTGGCTAAGCATTATTTTTCGCCATGTTATCTTTTTCGCTTTTTGCTGTTTGTTTGTTGGTTTATAAATGTCTTGTTTTTTGTGCTGAAGGGTCTGATTCCTATTTGCGATATAAATGTGGTGTGTTGTTGAGAAACGGCATCTTTAGGCTCTTTTTTATTTTTCATTTTTTTAGTTTTTTGCGCATAATATGGATATTTTTTCCAACTCCTCGCTCGCTGTCTTCTATTTTACATGTTGACTTTTAGATTTTAAGTTTTGTTACTGTTGTATTTGTGTAAATATGGTTTAACATCTAGGTGTTTTTTTGTGTTCATGTAGTTTTGTTATCATTATTACATGTCTATTTTTTTGAAGTGTTGATACGCTCTGACTCTGGTTGCATAGAATGTTTATCTGAGTCAATTGGTTTGATAGTCTGTTTTGTGACTTTTCAGGCTCCTTTATATCTTCCATCCACGTATCGCACTTTGTGACTTGAGAATAACATTTCATGTCTTTAGATATAATCTTCTTAGTTAACATACACAAATTTGACCCTGTGTAACTATTTAGGTATTACTTTGGTCTGATGGTTCTTGTCTCCATAAATGCATTGTTATATTTTGTACTAAAATCAAAATGTTAATTATCTGTAAATCAACTTTTGGCTTTTAGCGCTGTCTGACTCCTTCTGGACATGCTTTTGAGCAGATTGAAGCATGTCTCAACCGAAATCTGATCCCAGAACTCTACATGTTCCCAATGTTGGTGCATACTAGTTGACTCAATTGGGTACAAATACATTTTATTTTTTTTCCTTCAACTCTACCCCATATGTGTTCCAATTGGTTGAGACTTTGTTTGGGCCATATCCAGACAGATTCTACTTTGCTGCTTCTCCAACCTTGACATATGCTTCAGGTTGTTGTCCTGCTGGAGCACTCTGTACTCCTTTCCATACCCATAGTACTGGAGTTTACGAAGTAAAAATTCATTGTTTGGTAGATACTTGCATATGGACTCAGCATCTGAGTTTCACCCATTGCTACTGGTCAAATATCCAATATCTTTGGCTGTGAAACATCCCCATATCAGGCTTCCTTCACCGAACTTGACAATACCTTTACTTTCTCAGTCTGTTAGCTTCCTTTTCCCTTGATTCTTCCAAATCCATTTGCTCCATCAGAGCCCGGTCTACTGACTTTTGTCTCATCACTCCAAATCACCGGTTTCCAATCTTACACTTTTTGTACTTTTTTTTGCAAACTGGAGCCAACACTTTTTATGATGAGATTGAAGTTGAGGCTTCATCTTTTTTCGGGCCACCATTCTAGACTTGTGTAGTGCGTGTGTGTGTGTGTCACTTAGGGCTTGTCTGGATGTCTCTGTAATATCACTCTTAAGAAGCATACGAGCCACCTCCACTGCCATGTTTGTTGCCCCAGAACTGTGATGATCCAACTTGTTGATATTTTGCCTGGACGTCACCTCTTGGCTTTTGAATTGATGGACTTCATTGCATATTCTTCTAGCTGTCATGGCCTCACATGATGTAGTTTGGCAATTTTCTTGGCTGAGAGACTGCTATCGATTATCTGGATAATATGGTTTCTCCTTTTTTGGAAAATCTTCATAGCCGATCTTCGGTTTGAACCAGTGATGTTTTGTTTGGAAATCAACCTAAATCACACACTGAACTATGACACCATGTATTACACTGACTAATGAGTATTATTCCCTGATTTGGTTATAACTGGTAAATAAAGAAAATTGCTTTTGTTCCCCCCAAACTTTGCTTTTGCGATCAGGACCGTGGTAAAACAAAAGTATAAACACTGTCAGATATTTGAGACATTAACCCATAAGCGCATGACTTTTTTTCAAAATGACAATGGCATTCAGTGTCCTATAACGGACATATGACTCTATGCATTAACAGGTTAACGACCATTTGTCATGAATTAATTTATTCTTAAGAAGGTTGGTACAGAGGAAAAAAGCGATCCATGACATTTTTGATACCAAGAATTTGGAGGGAACCAATAGACCACTCCAGCAACTGCTATTTCTGTATGGTAAATCCTTCGAAGTGCCGAACTGGCTAGAACATGCATCCTATTACCTATCCTAGCATCCCGTCATCAATATCAATGGTGCCACACAGCACAGAATTCCCTATACCCACTCCTCCAGCAAAAGACCCACTGTTACAAGTTAGCATTAACTTGGACAATTAAGATGTTGGTGATCTAGATTTCATAGGTGAAAAAGCGGAAAGAAAACCATACTATGCCAACCAAAAAGACCTCAATGATTTGATCAAATCACATGCTGAACTTTCGACTTGTAAGCTCAAGGAATGGCACTTGTTTGTATGAAAGCGTTAAAGTTGAAGTCAAGAGGAAGCGTCACCATCTACCCCCCCAGCTTCTTCACCCATCAACATGAACTCAGCCGCAATGCGACAGGTCTGTTCAATGCAATTGGAATAGAATGTAACCCGAAAGAGTGGCGCCTCTTCATAGACAGCTCATGTAGGAGCCTTAAAGCAGTGCTGATCCATAATGGTAAAAGTACCCGTCTCTTCCCTTGGCTCACTCAGTGCACCTCAAAGAGGAGTACTGTAGCATCAAAACCTTGTTTGACGCCTTGAAGTATGATGAGTATGGCTGGGAGGTCATTGGAGACCTAACATGTATAAAGGCTATAGATTAAAGATTCTATAAATTTTAAATACATTTTATAGGAGATATTTCTATATTTTGGAGATATTATATATTTTGATATTAATTTAATATGATCACATTTTTCATTAAATTTAAATACATTTTATACAGTGATAATTATAATAAATTACTTACTAATTACTAATGTACTGGTGTAAGTTGAGAAATATTGGACATTTTTGCCCCTTACAACAAATCTAGTTTCACTTCGACTCCTCAGGCTCAGACAGACCACATTGAAAATAGGTCTGCCTGTCGGAGCAGTAATGCGCCTGGTTTTGCCAAATCACATTCATACATGTGTCTAATATTACGTGTGGTGTGACACACCTCCAGAACGCCCCCACATGTTAAGCGCATTAGACCAGGCCAGGCCATTCCAGGACCTTGAAATGCTTCCTACGGAGCCACTCCTTTGTGTCCCTGGCCATGATTTTCAGGTCAATGTCCTGCTGGAAGACCCAGCCATGACCCATCTTCAAATGTTTCAAATGTTTGTTTGAAAATGTTTTTATTGAGGGAAGAAGGTTTTTGGCCAAAATCTCGTGATACATGGCCCCATTCATCCTCCCTTCAATACGGTGCAGTCATCCTGTCCCTTTTGCAGAAAAACACCTCCAAAGTATAATATTTCCACACCCATCCCTCACGGTTGGGATGGTGTTCTTGGGGTTGTACTCATTCTTCTTCCTGCAAACACAGCGAGTGTTCTATTTTGGTCACATCTGACCACATGGTCTTCTCCTATGCCTCTTCCGAATCAGTCAGATGTTAACTGGGGAACTTGAAACAGGCATAGATATGTTCTGGCATGAGCAGGGGGAACTTGGGAGCCCTGCAGGATTTTAATTCGTGGTGGCGTCGTTGGTTTCTAATGGTAATCTTTGAGATTGTTGTCCCAGCTCTATTCAGGTCATAGTTGTGGGCTAATTTCTGACCTCTCTCAGAATCATCCTTACCCCACAAATGGAGATCTTGCATGGAGCCCCCAGCCTTCTTACCAAGCTCCTTGCCTATTGTCCTGTAGTAATTGTAGACCTTCTGCATGGTCTACAATTTTGTCCTTGGTGTACTCAGACAACTCTTTGGTCTTGGCCAGGGTGGAGAGGTTGGAGTGTGATTTTTATACAGCTAATGAGTTCAAACTGATGCAATTAATACATGTAATTAGTGCAAAGTAGGAGGACCTCTTAAAGAAAAAGTAATAGGTGTGTGAGGGCCAGAATTCTTGCAGGCTGGTAGGTGATCAAATACTTAATGCAAGCAATAAAATGCAAATGAATTATTTAAAAATCATACAATGTAATTCTGGATTTTTTTTTAGATTCTCCTCAACATTTGATGTGTACCTATGATAAAAATTACAGACCTCTCCATTTTTTGTAGCTGGGAAAACTTGTAAATCACCAGTGTATCAAATACTTATTTTCCCCACTGTAGTAGTGCTAGGTAGCAGAAAAACCCCCATTCTCTACAAAATGGTACAATGTTCTTACACCTCTGTAAGCCTCTAATGGTGCTACCGGTATAGTTACGCCCATGCTGACAATATACAAAAAAAGTAAAAATGTGAGCCCAGAAATTTTAGGTCTGTAGGTTTCACTTCTGTTGTGGGTAAAATGGATAAAGGTTTTTTTTTTAAGAGATGCCATGCTTGATTAAAGATGACCTTATAACACTAGCTTGGCTTTATGAGGGGTCAATCCTATCAAACTAATACGATCAGCATGTATGAGGAGGTAAGTTTCAGACTGGACCTAGTTGAAGTTGTGGATGTTGCCTATCTGGACTTGTGTGCCATATTTTCTTGGTAACATCTACTGTGTTTCAGTAAATAATAGATTAAAATTGAAAATCTGCAAAAAAATAAAAAATAAAAAAAAGTGAAACTGAAATTTAACCTCCACTTTAATTTCTGTGAAACAGGCCCCTGAAAGTTAATTGCGAACTGGACTGGTCCCTAAAAACATCCGTGTTTATAAATTTAGTAGCAACTTTTCACATATTCAAGAAAATCTGCTACTAAATTTATGAGCCCCCTAATTTTTAAAAAAAAAAAAGAAAAAAAAAAAGACATTTATAAAATGCCAACATAAAGTAGACATATGGTAGATGCTAGCTATTAACTATTTTGTCTATTATAACGGTTTTACACACAGAAATGTTTAACGTTTTGAAAATGGCAAAAATGGAGAATGATGGGACTGTGGAAAAATATGTGTAAATGTACTCCCAACTGGTTTTGTGATAGGAAACAGATGGTAGTAATAAATGGAGTGTACTCGGAGTAGGTCACTGTTATTAGTCAGATATCACAAGAGTCTTCTTTTATTTATATGTTTATTAAAAGGGGTGTTTCCATCTCAGGCATAATAAATAATAGAATATACCATAAATGACTGCCTGATGTCATGCTTGTGCAGAACTCTGTTCATTTCAGTGGGAGTTCTGAGTACAGTCAAGTGCACTGCTTGTACTTAGAACTGCCATAGAACAGAATGAAGAGTACCATGTACCTCCTGTCTGAGATGAGAACACCCCTTTAATGACCTTGTAGAAGGCTTGTTGGGTACAAGTTTAATATCTGTACAAAACGCTGTAAGGTTATTAACAAAAAAGAGAAGATAAAGTATTACAAGTATTACAAAGGGATTTGGAGGCTTGGGTGGAGAAATGGCACAGTTTAACCCCTTACCACCGCAGCCAGTTTTGACCTCCCTGACAGAGACCCATTTTTTTAAATCGGCCATGTGTCACTTTATGTGGGAATAACTTTTTTTTTATACTTTTACCTACTTATGCGATTCACAAATTGTGCTTTAAGTTAGTAATAATTCTTGGTCAATACAATACTTGTTTATTTGTGACATATCAAAATATTGCAAAAATTTTGAAAATGGTTGCCATTTTCAAAACGTTAAACATTTCTTTGTAAACAGTTTATAATTAGCCCAAAATATTTTAATAGCTAGAATCTACCATACGTCTACTTTATGTTGGCATTTTTAAAAATTTTTTTTTTTTTGTCCTTTTTTTTTTTCTTTTTGTTTTTTTAAACCATTAGGGCTTAAATAAATTTTATACAAGATTTTTTTGGAAAATTTGAAAAAAGTTGCTAACCTTAAAGTTTATAAAACCGGGGATGTTGGTTGTTATAGGGACCCCATAGCACCAGTTGCAATCAAACCTTTTCCAGGGGGGCCTGTATTAAAAGGGAAAAAAGAAAAAGGGAGGTTAAAATTTCAAAGTTTCACTTTTGTTTTTTTTGTTTTTTGCAGATTTTCAATTTTAATCTTTTACTGGAACACAGTAGATGTTACCAAGAAAATACATACATAAGCAATCTATTCCCCTGCTTCTGCCTTTTTTTCTTTTTTTTTTAAATATCCCATATGTGGCCCTAGTGCTCTTATGTAAGTCAACCACAGGCCCCAGAGTAGAAGGAGCACCGACTGGATTTTGAGGTCTAATTTTCATTAGGATATTTCAGGTTTGTGAACACCCAAAGGTGCTAAAACTTAATAAAAACCCCTAAAAAACTCATTTGGGACAATAAACCCCCTAAGAATTATATCGAGGTGAATATATCTACCCCACAGGTATTTCACAGATTTTTTTTTTTAAGCATTCGGCTATGTAAATGAAAAACATTTTTAGCTAAAACTGCAGATTATTGAAAAAAAAAAATATCCACAAGGAATCAAGGAAAAAAAAAAAAGCACAAATTTCTTTGACGTTCGGCAATATTTTACATGTGGGTGTAAATTAGAGTTTGGGCAAGGGTGTTTGGAACACAGATTTTGGTGGGTGCCATGTCGCATTTGCAAAGCCCTTAAATTATAGAAAGGTAAACTTTTCAGAAGTCACAACTTTTTTGGATTCAAAAACCCCTCGGGAAACTCAGGGGGGGTTAATTTGCAATTGGGGCCCCAGGGGGCCCCACAGTTTATTTGTTTTTCTTTAGTATTGGGCTATGAAAATGGGGAAAAAAAAAAAAAATTCCGCCATTGCTTTTTGGTTTTCATTTCTACAGTGTTTTCCGTTCAGTATAGATTACATAACTTTACTATGCGGGTTTTATTATTCTGTATTTTTTTTGGGGGTTTTTTAAATTTTTTTTTTCCCCTTACGACCGTAGCATCTAACATTAATCCCCGCAAACCAAGGCAATTTTGGTCGGCCGACGGGGGATGGAGCCAGCGTAATATACACTTTCTTGTTTTTGCCGACTGGTCCGTTGCGACCCGATGATTTCATGAGTCCCCACAGCCAATCGCGGGAAACCCCCTTCCTCCCTGGGAATATGGGTTTAAAAGGTTTTGTTAATGGGTTAAAGGAGCCAGGAAGGCTTTATTTTGCCTTCCTCTGGATCAACAAAAGAAAAGGTTATACTTAGACGTAACCTGGAAACATGCCCACATGCTTCAAATTTTTGATAAATCATTACTAAGAACGGATAGCACTAAATGAACGTAGTACCTAGAAGTGTGTTTACTATTTAGGCTAGGTTATTGTAGGAAATGGGGGAAAACTTAAAGCATTTTGCAAATTGCAAAAAATAAAATAAAATTTGGCGGAAGGAATTAAAAAAAGTAAAGTAGAACTACAATATATTTTCTTATTTACTCTCAGCCCTGGCTGCCATTTTTTTTTCTTATTTTTTTTTTTTAACTTCTGTATATAAAACCCTCTTATAAAAGTTAAAGATATAAAATTTAACTTGTAAGTGAAACAGATGTAAAGAACAGTTTCAGCTACTTAAATAAAAGTTTTATTTATACCATAAAAATGTAAATTCTTTATAAAGGTTCATAGTCTCCTATACTGCAGTTCTATCAGAACATGTAGTCCAAAGGTGTCTTCATCAAATGCAAAAAGTGTCCATCCAAAGCTGCAGCCACCACGGTGCAACATAAACTTGCAGTAAGTGAATATAAACGACCTCACAGAGGAGTATTTCTCCATTGTTCTGCCTTGTAACACAGCAACACATGAAATGTTACAGAACAAGTTTTATACTAAAATAACATTCTATTGAAAATGATGAGAATTGGTCCATTCACAGATTTGTATGCCAGCTGAGAAGCCACTTAAACTTTATAATGACCGTCTGGAAATTCCAAAACCATATACCAATAGGCAGTGAAATCATAAAAATATATATACCCAAATAAAATAGAAAAAGACTCCTTTTAAACAACTTTATAAAAGTGTCTGTTTCCCTGAGAGCTCCTTCAGAATGTTTGTTCAACCTTAAAACTGTTTTCTTGTTCCTAAAGATGAATCCACCATCACATTGAACAGATTAAATTGAAATTTCTTCAGTATTCCATATCTTGTGTGCAGGACAATATCCTGGCTATAGAGGACATGAAGTTAAATGTTGCAACAATTTGACTTCTTCTCTGGAATACTGAGTTTAGTCACTGGCTCCTTGCTTTCTTCTACCACGTCCACTGATTTCTTCACTTGCCTGTTAAGACAAAATGTAAATCACATTACCTGATAATGCAACGATAAGGCCCCGTTAACTCACTTTTTTGGCCTTTCCTTAGCTTAAAAAACTCTAAAAGTGTTGTGGTTTTAATGCTTTTTTTTATAGAATATGTTTAAAGTATGCGTGTTTTTTTTTTTTTTAAGTAGTGTTTATTTCTTTTGTGACAAATTGCCTAAAATATGCCATACCTACAACATACTGCAATGGATAAAATAAAATGGTGCTGACCCAAAACTTGGAGAGAAACAAAACACAATATAATCAATTAACTTCCAGATAACAAACGCCCTCAGCTTTGAAGTAAAAGCACCACAAAAAATAGGACACCAGTCTAAGGCCATGTTAATATAAAGCAGATTTTGGGCAGTTTGTGATGCATTGTTTTAGCCAAACGTGAGAATGGACTCAGGAAAATGAAGAGTTGTAAACTCTCTGTTAGGCTATTTCTACACAGCAATGTTAAAATGTTGTCCAAAATCAGATGGCATTTTAACATTGCTGGACCGCGTTTTTTGTGTGGCCCTGTACAAAGAGGGATATGGGAATCCAACGGAACATACAACATGTTCTATCATCCACTATATGGTAGGCGGCTTCAGTAGAAAACCTGTGCTGTGTAGACTACAGCACGGATTTTCTACACAGCATTGGGTACATCGGGTTTTGCCGATTCTAAATACGAAACCTTTAAATCCTATAAAAAAAAAAAAGTGCTGTGTAGACATAGCCTTTTAAGTTTCCTTTCCTGGCTTTGACTAAAAAAAAAAAAAAAAAAACCCTGCACAAAATTAACAAATTTGCCTCTAAAACTTCTACAGTTGAATACCGTCTACAGTAATTCGGTAATCATTCCATCGAGTTCCAGTGGCTGTAAAATCATTGACAATCTTTTATAGTTTATAAACCAGACCAGAGAACCCTTCAAAAATAACATACAACAATATCGCAAAGCTGTCTGAGCAGCAGTAGTTACCCATTCCCGGCAGCAGACATCCATTTACGTTATGATGTTGGTAAAATTCTCCATAGCAGCTTCACGGGCTCTGCCCACTCCTTACTTGAAGGGAGCCATCAATTTAGATGCCATGGTGAATGTGACCATGGTATCTAATAAGTCATACTGGAGGGAATTGTCCCATTCCACCTTCTAATCAGTCCCCCACGATATGAATGTGGGAGCCAAATGGAGGCCATGGAGGCCAGGAGCCTAATGAACGCTCACAAGCCTGCCATTTTGCTGCATGGGAGCCCGCTTCATACACCCTTACCAACATTATCATGTAAATGTACATCAAATGAGGCAGAGTATAATAGGAGATCCATAACTGAAAGCTATTATGCAATATATTAGTATTGTAAAGTAGCGGGGACACACACAAAAAAAAATAATTAAAAATATATATAAAAAAATCTGTTCAAACGTTTAAAATACTCATCTTTAACTTTTTTTATTTTTTATTTGTAAAATGGGAAAACAGTTGTTATCACCGTGTCTGTAAGGGTATGTTCACACGGCATATTGGGACACATAGCTGTGCACGTCCCAATACTTCTGTTGTTGAAAGTACGTGCTGTCTAGCGCGTACTTTCGAGGGCGCAAGGGCCCTGGCTCCTATTACTGGCTCCCCAGAGCTTAACCGCCCGAAAGAAATGGCATGTCTCTTAATTTTACGGGTGCACAGTTTCTGCCAGGCAATATGCTGGGTTTTCATAGAACTCAATGAGTGCTATAATTTTACAGCATTTGTGGAGCATAATTTAGTGCGTAATCGTGCTGGAATGCGCCCGACGTACGCTCTGCAAATATGCTGTGTGAACATATCCTAAAAGTCCTTTTTACAATATAGTATAATTTATCCTGCATGGTGAACGCCATAGGGAAAAACAAAATACCTCTTGCCCACCTAATATTTTTTTGTTGTTTAACCCCAAAAACTAAATTTTATATTGTCAGTATTGTACTGACGAGCAGACTAAACTTAACCATTTATACTGCACTGTGAATTCTATGAAAATTAAACCCCAGAACATGGTGCAACTGCAATATTTTTCCATTTCACCCCACAAATAACTTTTGGGGTTTCCCAATACATTATATGACGACGTATATTGTATCATTAACAAGGGCAACTTGTCCTGCAAACAAACAAGCCATCATATGGCCATGAAGGCAAAAAATTAAAAATATATAAAAAAGTTAAGTTTTTGGAAGGCAGGGAGAAAAGATTGAACATGAGTTAAACAAAAATTGCTGCGGCAGTAAGGGATAAAAGAACACTTAAAGAGAACCTATCACCTCCTGAAACCCTTATGAAGTAATAATAAACTAAAATATAACCACTTTCTCAAATATGTTTCATTAGGAAAATCAAAGCATTTTACCTGTAATTCAGTTTTTTTTTTTTTTTCAAAAATGTGCTGGCCCTTTAAGATAAGGAAGTTGGTTTAAAGTCTTGACAGCTTGATGGATCACTATGTAGCTCTGTGAAACTTCCTGTTTCTGAGCTGAGAGAGTCCTTTGTGCAGGAGGGAGCTTGTAAGTCTGTACCATTTGTACACTGTGAAGCTACCATGTTATTACACCAGCAACAGTGTGACATGGATGCCTGTGTACTGTAGAGGAGGAGGCTGGGAGCAACAGGTAAACCCTATCAGACATGTCCTCAGTGTGCTGTGCCTGCTGCAGTGTATGTACAGCGAGAGATTTAGATTAAGCCTGTACAAGCAGCTTTGTCCTTAGCTCCCCCTGGACAGTTGGTATCTCCTACAGAAAAAAGCTCACCAAATTGTGACCTCTACCTGACAAAATGAAAGTAAAATCTGTTTTCCTGAAATCTTCTGATTTTCTAATGCCATGTATTTGAGAAAAGTCTTATAATTCCATCTATCATCAATTTTCGTGCGTTTGTGTGGTTGTGATAGGTGCTATTTAAAATTAGGCTAAGAGGAGACAAAGGTTAGCCCAGAGCAGTGTCTACAGAAAGAACATGGCTATATCAGCTCGGTAAACAACTCTGTTCATACATGTGATACAGATGTGGCTGCTAGTCTATCCATTCTATCCCCCTTTTTCCCAGTCTTCACAGCCATAAAGTGGCCTCCATATTTTTGGAACAACATACATTTGCATGGAACCCACTTACTGTGTCTGGTTTTATAGTGAGACATTACCTCGCTAGATGAAGCACAGCTTCCACGACATTGGTGCCGTCCTTTGCACTGGTCTCACAGAAGAGGGAGCTATAGGCCTGTGAATAAACAAACCCGAAATCAATCTCCACGCACTGGTCTGAATGTATGTAGTTCATGAATCAGACGACTGCACATTATATTAGCTTACCATAGCTAACTTCTCCCCCATGGAAGTCTGAATTCCAGGTCCACCACCCTCTGTCCTTAAGTCTGTTTTATTGCCTATAAGCATCAGGGGGATGGATTTATCACAGGAGTTCTGTTAAAAAAAAAAAAATATATATCACACAAGAAAATAAACCACAAGAACTTGCAGAGCTAAATACATACATTCTTAATTATGTATTGAAAAAGAAAAAAAACATGTGGATTTATAGTAGATTCATAGTTGCACTCGCAAGCAATTCCAGTGAACACAAAGGGACACGTATGTAAACGGTCTAGGTCTAAAACTTTCTTTATTGCCCATTGCAACGAAACAGAGCTCCCCTGGGCAACAAAGACATTCTTACACCTAGACAGGTTTCATACATGAGAACCATAGTTTATCAGAAAGTATAGAACATCACCATCACATACCTTGATCTCATCAATCCACTGCCGTACATTGAGGAAACTGGCTTCAGATGTGACATCATACAGAAGTAGCACCCCGTGTGCCTTACGGAAATAAGACTTTGTTATACTGCGAAATCTAATAAGATGAGAAAATGGCCATTAACATATTGTGACCCAGAAATTAGCTGCAACTAAATTTCACACCCTTTAGGTCTCTTTTTTTACATGTCCTGCAACATTTCAAACCAAATTTATATCAGGCAAAGTGTAATAAACAGAGTTCTACTAAATATTAATCCATTTTACCCCCACCCCATACGTTACTGCTTTTATATATTATACGTTTATTTCCACCATAAGTATAAATAAAATCTACAAGCGACTAAGGGTATGTTCACATGGCTTATTTTGGGGCGCATTTCGTAAATACATGGCGAAATACGCCCCGCAATTACAATAATCCATAGCTCTCAGAGAACTATGGACTGCGCCTCATCCCCCCGTGCGTACAATACGATTGTATTGTGCGTGCGGGGAGATAAGTGCGCCGCAATATATCGTGGGAACATACCCTAAGCCACAACTGAGAAAAAAAAAAACCTACAAGAAGCAAATATTTGAGAGGTGGGGAGGATTGCCCTAAAGATGAAATAGAAAACCACCGCAGCACTACCCAAAATATATAAAAAAGTGGGGTGCCAGCAATACACCCCCTGGTCAAAGACTCAAAACTTAGATATTCATTAAAAAAAAAAAAAAAAAAAATCACAGCACTCGTGCAGGCAACATTTAAGAAATAGTGCATTTATTTTCAAGTTACAAGACGACGTTTCGGCTCTCTCACTGACTTGAAAATGGTTCTGTTAGAGTCGAAACGTTGTTTTCGAAGGGTATGTTCACACAACATATTTACGGGAGATACTTCGCACGTAATTGCACTACAATGTGCCCAAAGTACACCCTGCAAATACAGTAAAATTGCTATGACAAGCCGGTGTATTTCCCTGTGCACAGTACGCGCCCATAAAAAGAAGTGACGTGTCACTTCTTTTGGGCGAGTACGTGTCAAGGAAAATGAAAGTGAATAAGAGGCTGGGTTGTATCGCTGTGGAAAGTACACACTGGCTAGTGCATACTTTCGACAGGAGGCATATTGTGGCACACACCGGTACGCGCCACAATATGCTGTATGAACTCAGCCTAACATGGAAATAAACGCACAGTTTCTTTACTGTAATGTGGAGGAGTGGTGCGATTTTTTTTCGATAAATACACACGTATATGAAAAATAGAAATGGCAGCACTTGCAAAATATCTCCAAGGTGGATGCCAGCAATAAATGACCTAAGTCACAGGTCCCAATATATAACAAAAAGGGAAAGATCGGAGAACTGCTAATAAAAAAAATTAAAAAAATAAAAAAAAAAAATTCCAGCATGTCCAAATGCGACGTTAGATATGTGTGCACGTCCTACCTGTGTTAAAGTACTACTCATAACTTTGGCCACATAACAGAATTTGTCCTTTTCTCACTGTGGAAACAACTCAAACTCTCATTGTGGCCATTATTCTTTCTCGTCTTGACTTCTGTACCTCTTTACTTATCGGTCTCCCTCTGTGTAAACTCTCCCCTCTTCTATCAGTCCTGAATGCAGCAGATAGGCTTATCTTTCTTTTCAGCCGCTATACTGATGCCTCTACCCTGTGTCAGTCACTGCACTGGTTGCCCATTCAGGACAGGATACAACATAAACTTATCACTCTCACCCATAAAGCTCTCCACGGTGCTGCACCCTCCTACATCTCCTCCCTCATCTCTGTCTACTGCCCTACTGCTATCAAACTACAGACCACAATCATCTGAAGCTCCCATGCCCGTCTCCAAGATTTCACACTTGCTGCACCAGTTCTCTCAAACATCCTACCACGTATGATCAGGCACAATCATAACCTTCATAGTTTTAAGAGTGCCATGAAAATACATCTTCTCAGTCTGGCCTACCAAGATCCCTAACTGCTTACCCCTACCTTCTATCACACGCATTTCTGTCACTCCCTGCACTATGGCATCCACAGGTACTTATCTGTATACAGATGTACTGTTTGGATGACAGGTTCATCCACTCTTAATGTATATCATGCCATGTTTATGAAACCTGGCTGGACCATTGTAAACCTAGCACTTCTCACCCTTCATCTCACCCATACACCCTTATAGAAATTGTAAGCTCTCGTGAGCAAGGCCCTCACACCATGTGTCTCATTTGTAAGAAGTTTTTTTTACTATGTAATGTTTGTTTGTTTTTTGTCTGTGCCTATACTCTCTAAATTGTAAAGTGTTGCAGTATGTACTGGCGTTATATAAATAAAGATGATTATTATAAAAGTATAGAGAGGCAGATGTGTGTGTGCGCATATACATACATGTACACATATGTGTATATATATATATATATATATATATATATATATTATACACATACAAACGTCAGGCTCTATCTATACACACACGTGTGTGTGTATATATATATATATATATATATATATATATATATATATATATATATATATATATACACACACACACACACACACACACACATATATATACACATGTATATCTCTCCCCATCTACTGTGTGGCTAAAGTTAAGGCAGATGGCAACATGCCCACAACAGTTATCACATAACAGAGAGAAAACGATGCCAAGGCACCTCACTTGTCCACTGTTAAGTAGTCCTGACTAATTTACCTTCATCATATCTTCAACCTCCCTTATCAGAATAATATTTTCCATACGTGTTTAAATACCTTTTTCATATTCAGACCACCTGACAAGTAGCTCACACCTCATACCGGTAGGTATAGCTATTTTAAGCTACGGTATTTTATCAATGTAGATAGACAAATATTTTCAAGGTTTGCACTAACCTTTCTTGTCCAGCTGTGTCCCAGATCTGCAGTGTTGTATAATCTCCGTCAACAAGAAGTTTCTTCATTTGAAAGTCCACTCCTAAAATAGAGAAATTCTTGACTGACATGTTTATAGCAACCAGATATCCAACACACTACTGAATAAAATAGATCGGAGCATAAAATAAGCTTAGCAAAGACAATCCACTGTTAACAAGGTATTTGAAATGGAAAAACAAACACGACATCCTGGGCAAAGGTTCCACACTGGGTGAGAAGCACACCATAGATCTTACTGTGGCAAGCTATAGAAGAACACTACTTACGGGGTGATTACACAGTAAATAATCTACCGTTAATAGGACAAATACATTCCTTACAAAAAGAGTGTGGTTGGTAGATAGATAGATAGAATCTGGTGTTCCTCTTAAAAACAGATTGAAACATATTTATCAAAGGCAGTTGCGCAGAATTTGGCCAAAAATAATGGTGTACCTGCTTTATACCACATTTTTGATGTCTTTTAGACAGTTTCTGACAAAAGGGGCATGGGCACTGGAAAAGAGGTGAGGCTTCATATGGAAGAAGAGTGACCTAGTGTACAACGCAGTGCGCCAAAATTTTGCCACAGATAGTGCCATAAAGTAAGCCAACTTAAATATGGTGTAAAGTTAGACTAGACAGTTTTAACCTGTGCCAGATTTATGAACACTATGATAAATGTGGTGCATTGTAAGCCTGTCTAACATTACACGGTCTAAGAGTTAGACAATGTTGATAAATCTGCCCCAGATGTTGTTGCTGTTGGCTGGTGACCCAGCAAATGAAAGATGGGGCAGATTAAGGGCATGTCCCCACGGCACCGGTTTGCGGCTGATTATTCAGACTGTTTGCGGTTTTGCAGACTGTCTGAAAAACAGGCTGCAAACTAACACACCGGGCCGCTATGGAGAACCCGTGCAGCAGTCCCCACCGCACAGGTTTTCCGTCCGGCGGCCCGAAAAACATTGAACATGTTCATTTTTCCGTCTGGTTTACGTGCGGAATATGAACATATAAATGGGAAGGAGGAGGACGTTTCTCTGCTGATCGCGGAGAAAAGCCGTCCCCCGGTGGCCGTGGGGAACATCACTAAAACAGGACAAATACCGGTCGGATAAACCAAACGGTATTTGTCCATTGCCGTGGGAATGAGCCCTAATACTTGCATACTACTGTCCAATATGAAAACATTCTTGACTATCCTGAAGTTTGGAGAACACAAAAACCTTGAACTCTACCTAATGTTGTTGGGATGTTCCCTCTAAATTCATTCAAACAGAGTCTTAGCAGGAAACTGGATTTTCCAGACCCTGTATCTCCAGCTAAAGCAAGCTTGTATATTGGACTGGAGGGCTGAGAACCTTCTTCAGACATCAAACCTTCTTTCTGCAATGAACACAAAAACAAATATAACGATCTGTAAATTAACAGTGATGGTCATAAAAATGGCTGAAACATAGGAAAAGGTGTATATTGTCTTGGCTGACAATTTTGACCACTGAACCACCTTCAACGCCATTTATTAGTAAACATTACAATAAACATTTTGCTGTATTTTGATAGAGAATCTTACACAATATATATTTTTACTTTTTCCCTTATTGGCATGTCTTACAAGCTGTTGTAAATTTTAGTCACGTGTATGAAATATAAGAAATTATTTCTGATAGTCTATGCAGTTAACATAGTCATGTGTTACACTATGGTGAGAAAACTGCACATATACATTGAGCTGCAAATATATTTGTACCTCTTAAACAGTTCCTCAATTTTAAATGTTTGGGTATGTTCACTCGGCCTATTTGCGTGGGGTACTTCGGTGCCTAATTGTGCTGCAATACACACGAAATTGGCCCGCAAGTATGGTAAAATCAAAGCACTCTGGATTGCAAAGGGAGGGTGGATGGGGGTCGAAGCTCTTTAGAAGTTTGCAGTGGCCAGCGCGTAGTTCTAAAACAGCAGGCGTATAGTCACGTGCACAGTACACGTCGCTTTACACCGTGTGAACATACCCTTACAGCTACAAACTTCTTTGATATTTTATGTGATAGAGCAGAACATAGTAGCAAGTATTGTGAAGTGTAAAGAAAATGTTATGTGCTTTCTCAAATTTTTGCAAGCGTTTCACCTACAATAAGCTTGAGAAAGGCTGATAGTAGCTGAAACGTTGCACTAGTATATGGTCTAAACTGAGGAATAAAGGATGGAATTTTGGACATGCTGATACCACAAATCTTTTTTTTGTCTATCTAGACATGGTAGTCACTACTGTCCGTAACATCTGAAAGGTTAAAATAGGAGTGCTCTGGGTTGGGTTGATGGATTTTTCCTATAACCATTGCTATATACAGCAATAGCACAACCCTACAGCAGCCTAAAAGAGAAAAAAAAAAAAAACTGGTGTTCAAGGGTAGATGTTTACGTGGATTGTCAGTTGCGCTTGACCAGTCCCACCAACTGTTTCTTTTTCTGAGACCAGAAAAAATGTGATAACTTGATGTAACTTGTGACTGCATCACCGCCACCCTGGTGACAGTGCAGAATTTAAAGGGGTTTTCTCGCTACAAAGACCATATCTTAAATGATGGGGACAGTAAAAATAAGCACTTTTGCAATTGGTTTGCATCACCTAAGTTACTTAGTATAGCAAATCTGAGCTAATCTGTGCATCTATAGCTATTTCTGCAGCATCTGGATGGGACATGCCCCCTTTTCTGTGATTGATATGTCATTCAGCCTGTTTGGACACCCCCCCCCCCCCCCGAAGGGAAACACCTCCTGTGCTGTGATGGGCTGCCTGCGCTCTGTGCTTACTCCCCTCTGAGCTGTGGAAAACCAAAGTGAAACAAACTGCCTGAGAGGGCAGTCTGTGTGTAATAAAGGCCAACTCAGCTTCTCTCTATACTCATCTCCCAGTGATGACTCTATGTAAAGGATCTGGGCAATTACTGAGTTTTTAGCTGTTAGATTCACTTTCCCCTCATATAACACATCTTTATACTCTGTGCTCCCCCCATATAACACAGCCTTATACGCGGTGCTCCCCCATATAACAGCTTTATACAGTGTGCTCTACCTCCTGCCCGATAACAGAGGAGGGAGCAGAGTGCATTTCTCACATTTGTTTCATCAGTTCAGGCTGTATCTATAACTCCTTACACCAATGCAGGGGTTCTGCTTACAAGGACCCTGTGCAGCCTGAGAGGCAGGTGACAGCTCTGCAGACAAGAGACCATTGCAGGAGGTCTGCAGAACTGTGATATCCTCTCTCTTCCACTGCTTTACACAGAATGAGGTCACAGCTCTTCAGTAAGGAGAGACGCCTCCTGGGAGGAGAGACATGCCTACAGGGGAGAGAGACTCGGCCCTGGATTTGAAGCTGAAACAGATAGAAACAGCTCAAGTCTATGAAAATGTGTAATGATAAAACCTCTTTAAAAAAGTTTTTTTTTTCCTAAAGACTTCAACATTAAAAGATTTCCTCACCACAATTATTAGCTTTAAACATCCAGGCAAGGGAACAGAAAGACTATACATTGCCATTCTGATTTTGCTTAATTTCAGAGCTAGAGCAGTTCTCATCTCCTGCTTATTTACAGAAGGCACCAACCACCTCTCTCTGCTCCAGAAGACCTGACCAGGACTGTCACTGTCACTCCCTGCTGCAATGGCAGACACTCCACAATAGTATGCACGGCACTATGCCTGGGTAAACCAAGGGAATGGGCAATAGCAAGTTAAAGTCCTTTATTTTGCATCTATTGGGTGACAAACTTTAAAATAAATAACAAGCAATAGCAAAATAGTTTTTTCAGATGATTTCTTTTCACTTTTCAAAGAAAGAGGGGAAATTTGTTTACTCACTTTTGGAGTAAATGCACGAAGTCGCCTTTTTGAAGAGGCAGTAGAGCCACAGCGGCTTAGTGGGCGCGAGGGAGTCCACTTACGTCCATCAGTTTCTGATTTCGCCTCCATGGTCGAAAATTGCAAGAACAAGGAATAATGAAAAAAAATATACTGATGTTTCTTTAAAGGCATTATTCCCCTTTTTGGAATGCTTAGTGGCTGCCAAAAAGGCACATACACGGGAGTGTGTGTGGATTGAAAATATTATTATTTAAAATTAAAAATATATATATATATATACTATATATATATTTATTATAAAATTTATATATATATATATATTTTTTATATAATTTTTATTTTTTATATATATATTATACACACATATACACACACACACACACACACAGGTACAGCTTTACCCACATGAATATAGTTACCTCGGCTTCAGAATTGACATAGGAAACACTTCCTTCCCAGGGTTCATCAGAGCTGTTACTGCGCTCACTTCCAAAGTCACTAGCAGAGCATTCTATGTCACTATACCCAAGGCTTCGCGGTAGAGATACACCACTGTCTTTACATCTATTCGCCCAGCTGGCTACATCAGAAAATTTGCTATATGTCTCATCTTCTGCAGAAAATCTATGAAAAAAAGGTGGATAATGATACGAATTTGAATCCATAAAAAATTTACACTGCATAAAAAAAAATATTGGGAGTTTTATTTTACAATAAAGAGAACTACTGTAACAAATTTTTACTGGTGTAAAGTTAAAGGGCTTGTCCAATGATATACATTTATCACTTATTCACAGCATAGGTTATTAATGTCTGAACACTGGTCCATTGGGACCCCCAAACATCAAGCCCCCTGTTCCTCCTTATTACATGACCACAGTGAGAGGTCGTCACACATGTACCCTGGTGCTCCATTCAAACTCTATGGGG
Source organism: Phyllomedusa bahiana (assembly GCA_025379985.1). Taxonomy (NCBI): domain Eukaryota; kingdom Metazoa; phylum Chordata; class Amphibia; order Anura; family Hylidae; genus Phyllomedusa; species Phyllomedusa bahiana. The sequence goes on along the minus strand of JAODAL010001267.1, from coordinate 145,223 downwards.
CTAATGGAAACCAGAGAGTACAGTGCTCAGCTGTTTCCATTGGCTCCCAGACAATGAATTAAGGGGCGTGGACATGTTTTCATTTAAAGAGAACCTGTTTACTTTGATTATGCCCCCATTGGAGGACAGACAATTTGTGGAGACCGCTGTTTCCAAACGCGGTGGGCCCCTTTTTCTGGAAAATGCAGCAGTTTTCGAGTTTTTAGTCCTTTAAAAATGCAGTTTTCAGCCCGAAAGAGTCAAATTTAAAATTTATGACCCGCCCACCCCAAATAAAAAACCTTTACTTTGAAAGGGAAAAACATGTAAATTTAATGACAGGGGGGCGGGGACACCCTTTTGGGGGGCGGGGGCCCAAAACCTCCAGAAATAAGGGTTTTTGCATTAAAAAGCTCTAAAACTTAAAAGATCTTACAGAAAAAGGGACACAGGGCTGGAAACCAAAAGGTCTTTACACTAGCTTTTGCCCGCCCTCAGCCAGGAGGGCATAATCTATGTGACAGGTTCCCTTTAACGCTGGTAGCGAATTCTTATAAAATAGATAACAGCAATTTTATAACATCTTTATTGTCCATTTAAAGGTTTTGTCTTCTTACTACACTACACTTTTATTGCGCTAATAATCTAAACAAAAAATAAAGCAACTTTGCGACAACATATGTCTCCATAGCAACAGACTATTCGTGAAGTTGCCTTCTTTTACTGTACATGACCCAGTATACTACAAATAAATATATAGGTTTAAGAATACCCAACAACATTTAGGTCAATAATTGGTGCAGATTTAGCATTTCATACCCCAGCTTCTCCGTCGACTAAGGATTCTAGGTATTTACCGATTTGATTTGTCATATATGCTGCAAATATAAATTAACATCCTACCTGCTATAGGTAATCACAGGTGCATCCTTTGGAGGATTGGGGGAGGAATGCTGGAATACAAGAAGGAAACAAGGGTTAATGATATAGAATTAAAAAAAAAAAAAAAAAGAATATAATATATATATATACACACATATACACACACACACAGGCAGTCCCCGACTTACATCCGTCCCCTAGTTACAAACAGAGATTTTTGGGGCATGGCTGGGTGTGCTGACATCACACACCGAGTCACACCCCCTAAAACCAAGTGCCAGCATCCACAGCGCACAATGATACAGAAATTGAGTAAAAACTTCTAAACAGGGCACAAATAGCAAAACAAATGTAAAAACTGTTCCCTGCACTATCCAAAAAAAAAAAACAAATTTTGTTGGAGTTTAAATTTTTAAAAAACCTACCTGCTCCGACTTGCATAAAAATTCAAATTAAGAACAAACCTACAGTCCCTAACCCGTATGTAACCCGGGGACTGCCTGTGTGCGCGTGCACACACACTAGGGATATTTCGCCTTTGGTTAAAATTTCAGGTTTGAACATAAAATTTATAGAATTGTTTTTTTTTTTTTAAATTAACTATATAAGACCATCTCTTTAGAATGCACATGTCCAACTGTTCAATGTTGATCGCCAACAAGAAGCCTAATGGCAAAATTCACAACAGGCGTTTGATCCCTGAATCGCCCAATAAGTTTAGGGGATCAATTTGAATTGGGATTCATGATGTCAACCTATGCTGTGAACAACATGATGAGGAGGACTAAGACAACACCTTACACTTGATCAACAGTACCTCACCATTGTGAGGCTTTAAGCCACTGAGCTTAGAGTGTCATCAGCAGGTTGAAACAGATAGAGAGAGACTGGAAGAGTCACAACAAAGCAAAGAAGTGGACGTCACACACTGATGACCACTACATTATAAACAATGCCCTGCAGAACTGGATGGCGCATGCCACACAACTCCAGGGACGTTTAAAGGAGGCGAGAGGCAGCCAAGTGTCACATCAGACCATTCGTAACCATTTACATCAGTCTCTCTGTATCTCTGTTGCAACTTGCTGACTCGGTGTCTGTGACACTGTAAGCTTAGTGGCCACTTCTGTCTGACAGCATCCTGCTTGAGGCCTCGCAATGGTGGGTTACTGTTTACCAATTGTAAGGTGTTGTCTTGGTCTCATGATGTCAAAATGTGAACAACATGATGAGGAGGACTGTTTAAATCGCAATTCAAATTGATCCCCTAAATTTATTGGGTGATTCCGGGATCAAACACCTGTTGGGAATTTTGCCATTAAGCTCCTTGTTAGAGGTCAGCAAGTTTCGCAAAAAGGACTGAAACATTGAACAGCTGGACAGGTGCATTCTAAAAAGGTAAGAGATGGTCTCATTTAGTTCATTTAAAAAAAAAAATTCTAGAAATTTTAACCTAATAAATTTTAGCTAGTAAGGGGCTTATGCTTATTTGTCCGGGGTTAGGCATAACCTCCCCATGTAATATCAGAATGGCCAATTATGACTAGTATGTATAAGAAACTAAACTGTGGATGAATCAGACTTGTGCAACATAAGGTTACAACCTTCCCCACAAAACAATGAATAGTAACAGAGAAAACTGAGCTTTGTGAATAAGGAGCACAATTGTAGTTATTACAGTTTGATAAGAAGTGGGGTAACCATTGTCATAACTTGGATCCAATCTTGCTTTTAGGTTAACGGTCTAGCCACTCAACTACTGTAACTCACCCTTTTCTTTTCATTTTCAATGTTCGTCAGAGCAAACCGCATGCTATCATTACTGTCATACAGAGACTTGTTGGCCTCGCTGCAAATATAAAGCACAAACATCCAGTAAGCCTAAGAATCATATCTGAACACCTGACAACAGGCAATTACAGTTTTATCTCATCTCTAAAATTAACTACATCCACTCATAACACAAGGTGCATTGCATCAACTTTCAGGCTATGTGCACACTGTGTTTTTGATATCTTCTGGAGGTATACATTCATAAAGTGTGAACAAAGGCTACATTTTAAAATGTAAGAAATCATATGCCGTAAATTTTGAATTTTTTTTTTATTTACTAGGGTATCTAAAAAATATCTGTGACAGGACTCTGATGGGAAGCAATGCAAACATTTGTCAACAAGATGTCTTTTTGACACACATTTCACCCACAGAGTGTATTGCGAACAGCAACATACATGTTTGAATAGGTTTTTTTTTACTATTATTCAAGTGTAAACATTCAGGAAATGTGAAAATAGGCAGTGTGAATCCAGCCCTACATCTACCTGAGTAAATTATTTCTAATAAATATTTGTATTCAAGTATTACCGTATATGCTCGAGTACAAGTCGAGTTTTACAGCACAAAAAATGCATTGAAAAAGCCCTCCTCTGCTTATACTCGATTCAGCCCTGGTGCCGCAAGCAAACTCTTCAGCTATAGGAGCCTCCTCTGGGATCCTATAGCGCTGAAGATACTATTGCGGAGCAGAGAGTGAGCGCTCCCTGCTCCGCAGAGGACTCCAGAAGGCCACAGGCAGACTTGCAGCCTTCCGGAGTATCTGGCACAGGCGGCGTACTATGCCTGTGGGGCCTGATGACATCACGTCCCCTGTGCCGGGAAGACAACATAGCGCCTCAGAGCAGCAGGGACGAGTGCTTGTATTTAAAAAAAAAACCCTGCCTATAGGGACATTTAACTGCCTATACCTGCCTATGGGGGACTCGGCTCAGCCGTCGGCGTCCAGACGCTGCCAAGCTCTGGGAGCGCATACAGCTGAAGATACTATTGCGAAGTAGAAAGCGAGCGCTCCCTGCACCACAGAGGACTCTAGAAGGCCGCAAGCAGACATTTACCTGCCTATTCCTGCCCACGGGGGACATTTACCTGCCTATACGGGACATTTAACTACCTATTACTGCCTACAGGGGACATTTATCTGCCTATGGGGGACATTTACCTGCGCGTATATATAAATATATATATATATATTTATATATATATATAAATATATATATATATATTTATATATATATATACTTATTTATATTATTTTTGTGTGCAGGTAGCATATATTTAAATGACCAGTGTTCAGTGTGATCCTAGCATGCGAGTGCCGTAAATTTACCGGTAGCTGCTGCATTTCCCACCCTAGGCGTATACTCGAGTCAATACGTTTTCGAAGTTTTTTGTGGTAAAATTAGGTGCCTTGGCTTATATTTGGGTGGACTTATACTCGAGTATATACAGTTATATTATATTGTTATTTATTTTCTACACCACAAGCAATATATGAACCAATAAATACTAGTACAAATGAAGTATGGTCTACTCACTTCAGTAACTGGATCTGGTTGCTGTATCCTGTGCTCTCCTCCATCATGGTTGTAAGCAATATTTTTTCTCTGTTTTATATGGAAATTAAAACAGTTACAGAGTAAGTATAGATATACCTCCTTAATGGCAGACTATAAACAAATTAAACTCCTAATTTCCTGCAGTCCATACAGTTAAACTAGGGCTTCATCAGGTTTTATTAGAGCTGGCAGTAAGGAAGCCAAGAACAAAATCTGCCTCTGACTCAATGCAAGTGTCTCAGCAGAAGGACAGGGAAGGGACTTTATATTTTCCAAATGGAATACTGGTATGCATGCTTCCTGAACATACACAGCCTTGTATTTATATAACTATACACAGCAAATATCATCTTCTTAATGCCATTTATCCCTAGAGAACCTCTTTATCCTCTGAATTAAGCGAGACCAAGGGTGATAAAATGTTGGCGTTTTTTCAGCCTAAAAACTGGCGCAGTTATGTTCGCTATATTTTTAACCAGGCGCACTCTTATATTAGGTGCATTACAGAGTGCCTGAGATCGGGGGGCGTGCTGGAGGCGTGTCGCACTACAACCATACCAAACTAGACATTTATAGCTTTAGTACGGCAAATCCAGGCGCATTACTGAACAGGTAGACCACTATAAAAGTGGTTTACCTGAGCCAGAAGTGTCCGTTTGTAGCTAGAAAGCGCTAAATCTATGACCCGCAGTAGAACAGGTTCATAGATTCAGGCGCATTCTACTCTTCTAATACGCACATAAAAAATGGTGACTGGGCACCGAAAATCATATATGTCGCCCCAAGTGTCATTTTAGTTACAGTAAGTTTTAATAAGTATTTCTTCTAAAATGACACTTGATCTAGCTTCATTCATGGGATAAAAGGTGAGACTTAGAATTACCATCAGTGCTAGATCAGCATTTAACATTACAGATACGTCAGCAGGTGGAAAAATATAGGTGTCCAGCTTATCTGTGGTTTATATAATTCTTGTGCTATCTATCTCTATCTGTGTGTCTGTCTATCTATCTATACACACAAACAAGAAATGAACTGGAGTCGAGGATACATGTTTTGAATACCTTTTTTCTGTGATAATACCTTCTATAGCAGTGGATTTGTTTGTCTCATTAGCCAGTGGGAGTGGAAGATACATTTTTAAGGTACTCCTTCTGTATGTATGCAGTACATTCCTTTTGTGGGCTTGCTTGTCTCCCTAGCTACATCTGTAGTTATTGGTGATTATTTTGCCCTTGATATTATTTGGCATCTATAAAGTGTGGTATTTTGTTAGAATGAGTTGTTCCAGCTATTATTGAGTATCCTTTTTAGGGACAACTGGCCTTTGTACGAGGAGAGGCCAAAGAACGGAGTCACCCTTTTTGGATCAATTTCCCATTTTTGGGTAGGGCAAGTACCCTTCTAATAATCTGCATTAAAGGTTACATTTTATTTATTTGTTATATGGGATCACTTGTTTCAGTGACATTTTCTATGTTATACAGTGCCACACTTCCCATATAAATTCAAACTTTTAGTTACTGTTACCTAATTACGTTTCAACCATTCCTCACCTATCATGCTGTGCCTGCTGGTCAGCAAAGTCATTCTTCAGCCTGTCCAAATCAGTCTGCAGTAGCGAGATGCTTGTCTGTGTCTCTAATAGAGTCCGTTGCAATTCTGCATTTTCCTTAAAAGAGAATAAATGAATACCAATTAGTTGTACAATCTGGCACTGCAGACCCGGGTTCTGTTATTGGTATTTAGCTCTGCAATGCACACACACGTTACATTAAAAAGGGTCAGGCCAGGGCAGGTAACGTATGCGACCGCCTAGGATGCCAATTCATCCCAGTCAGAAAAGGGGGAACAAGCAGTTATGGAGTGGACTGAATTTTCCATTAAGTGATGGGTGAATTGTCACCCATCAATGACCTAACAGTGTGATCACAGGCTGCCAGTGGGGTGCCATGACTGTTAGGGGCTTAATAAAGGCCTCTAGACCTAGCATGGCTAAATGCCTATTGAGCTTTACCAGCCACAGAAAAAGCCTAATACATTGCCTAATAGTTTTAAACTAACAGGCAATAAAGCTTTCAGAATACTATAGCATTACATTAGTGATCAAACATAGACAAAGACCACATCAATGAAAAAATTATAGCTCCTGGAATCCATCAACACAAGACCAATTTTTTTCTCTTATTGGGTAAAATCAGTAAAATATAAAAATTAAAAAAAAAAAGCTATTCATGTCTGGTAATGCTGTGATAATACCTAATGAATAAAAAGTAACACATTATTTGTGCCATTCAGGAAAATTTAAAATGAGGAAAAAATAAAATTTGAGGAATTGCGTTTTTTGCCCTTGCTGTGAAAAAAAATTATTAATAATAGCTAAATCAATACATATATGTGCCCCAAAATAGTGCCAATAAAAACCATATAACTCACCCCACAAACACAAGCCCTTATTTAACGATCAAGTCAACAGAACAATAACGTTTTGGTTCTTAGAAAGTGATGATGGAACCACTAGGCCTGGTCATTAAAAGGACTGGATACAGACAACTTTATAGGGAATATTGTAAGTTGGAAAGTTCTATCACAGAAAGCTAAGGAACTAAACCCTGAAGTGAAACATTAGTTATTTGGTAAAGGAATGGGACCTATAGCCAATAACTGAATCACAAGCTAGGCAGGTCTGAAAAGGCCCGGAGAACACTTGCATCATACAAATGTATGCAAGTATCTGAAAGAGCCGATCTGAGAGCAAATCACAAAGTAAATAACACACAGTAGTGAAGCATGTCCAGGGTAAATAAAGGGAACCTGCCTCATGTCATCTAGGTCACTGGTCACAGCCCTGATACTTGCAGATAAGAGACAGCTGTAAAGTCTATGCTTCAGACAGATTCACGTGAGTAAGGCTATATCTACACGGCATTGGACAAAAAAAATGTCCGAAAGTTGACCGTTTTTGTGTCCGATGCACGACCGTGGTTTTTATCACGTTTTATGCTAAAACCTTGGTCGGTTCTCATTTTTTTGGGTGTTCACCATGCAGAATAAACAATGACATTGTACTAGATCAGTATTTTACAGATGTGGGGGTACCAATTATGTAAATTATTTTATCTGATGTTTTTAAACTTTTAAAACTAAACTTTTGAATTTTTTTTACTGCAACTTTTAGCCTTTTTGAAGACTTGAACATGTGATCACTTGATCTACTTTATTGGTCTCCTATTACACTTACGGCAGGGCGTAATAGAAGTACATTCAGGGTAGGGGTGAAGGGCTTCATTTGTTACGGTCTTCCGTGGCAACGGAACGCAACCCACCAAGTCATCATGGGGGGGGCGGCTGCAGCTCTTCCCAATTGTTTAAAAACCAAAAGATATGTTGACATCTAAGTAGTTAAAGGGAATCTGTCACCAATTTTTTTTTTTACTTTTTAAATCAAGCCCCTGATCCATATTCTTTTCCTCTTGGTCATTTTTATTTCCGGATTGTGGATTTCTCAATTCAGTCGTCTATTTATGATTGTGGGGAAGACATTCTTGCTTGCACTGCTTTAACAGCAGTCAGAGAGATACTTTACAGCAGCTTCATGCACATAGGATTCTTAAGACAGATTCTGTCCCATAGACTTGTATAGGAGAGTTTTCACTGTGGAGGGGAGAGGGGGAGGTGTGACATCTCCTCTTGTGACTGGTGGATTCTGTGTTATCTGTACACATTGGTTTCTCCTTTCAGTGTAACCCTGCTGTTACTGATAATGAGCACACTGCTGAAAAGCTCTCTAAACAGAAAAGGAAGTGTCAGACGATAATTAGGCTTAGTGGCCAAAGTGAAAAATGCAGGACTTAAGAATTATTAAAAAAATACTGAAAGTGATATGGAAAATAAAAAAAACCATAAACAAAAATTCTTTAAAAATGTGTTTAACATAAAAATGTGAGTTAATCAATAAGTAAATTTTTGATTACATATTCCCTTTGAATAGCCAGGTTCGAAATGATCCCTTCCTCTGATAGGAGGTGACGGCTATAATTAACGTCCGGCACACCGGGTATGGAGCGCGCTTCGTGCATAAGTCTGCTCCATACACTTGAATTTTTGGATAAAGATCCAAAAATTATATGATTGGCAAGCCTACAAACAGATTTGCTGTTAAATTAGTCCGCGACTATTGAATATAAAAATTATACAAAAATGTGCCCCTCAAATTTATAGCCTGGGAACAGTAAGGCTCGTTCACCGGTTTATTTCTCCGGGATTGGGCTGTACTCGCGCGGATTTGCGCGCGTACAGGTCAATCGTCGGATAATTACGTAATCCATGCCCATAGAAACAGTGAATTCGTCGCTTCCGTCGCGAATCCCGCGGGGGAGAAAAGTGACATGAAATTATTACGGCGCGTACGCGCCGTAGATAATGACAGTCTATGGGGCCGGGGAGCGGCGCCCCCACCGCGCTCCGGCCCCGCCCCGCCCCTTATTCACGCCGGATTTGTGAGCGCACAAATCCGTCGTGAATAAGCCGTGTGAACACGGCCTTACAATGTGATTGATGACATTCTGTATGTATATAATATAAACTTAACACAACATTTGCGATAGATCACCTTTCTTACCTGTGTAAGCTCATAAATTTTATTTTTAAGCTTAGCACTTTCCTCTCTAGTTTCTTGGGCTTTCTGTTCATCTTTGTGCTACAGAGCGCAAAAAAAAAAAAAAAAAAAGAATAAATGTAGTAAAAATAAAGTTATATGGATAATGCCAACAAAATTACAATTTTGTACAATCAAACCGTAGTCAGACTGCATCAATTATAAGTACATATGTTTTCCTCCACTGTAATATGAATAGTATCATGGGAACAGTACGTAAGTCACGATGATCTCTCTCTACATCATCTACGGCAGAAAAATATATGAAGATGGAATGACCCACACAAAACTTCCACTTCCTTTTCACAGAGGTTCTGCAACAGCTGAGTTATGCATCAGAAAAAAATAAAACTAAAAGGGGGCAAACTGTTTTACACCAAGGTATGTATATATGAAATTAAATAGTCTCTAAATCAGTTTGAAGGGACACTCATCAGAAAGGAGTATTTTTTTTAATTAGAATTTTTGGCAATATATATTTTATTTAGCCAGTCCTATGTAATTACAAATTACATGGAAAATATTGTCCTTCTCTAGTTGAGAGAAAACATTTGTTAGGTAGATCAGACTAATCTTACTTTACTTCAGCTGCTACTTATTGCTACAAATAGCAGGTAATGACAATGATTGCTCTATTGTTTTTTCCACAGGGATAAATAAGATTATACTAGACTATGACCAATGCATTAAAGGGAAATAGTGTAATTTTTTTTCTGCACCGTGAAGAAGGTTTCTTCACATTTTTCAGGTTATTGCATATAGTATTTACACTTCTCAGACCAAAGCCGACCAGAATAAGACTCATCAAGCAATCCTCTCAGTGCTGTACTATCAGTCCAAGAAAGGAATGTACATGGGGGAACTTCAAAAACTATATACATCCATCCATCTATACATACACTCAATTACAAGAAAAAAAAAATTCATGTACAGTAAATAGTCACATATTGCTTGTCAAGATGGCAAAGAAAAATGTTGATGGTAGTGGCCCTTTAAAACATTTCTGTACATATTTTATACTGGAGCTCCTGATCACACTCTTTTTACAGAAGGCTACACACTAGTACATAGATTAATACAGATGAACCAAGGGTTTTCAGCTACAAATGAAACGTATTTTACAAGGTGGACCTTACCTTTGTCATCCTAGTAATCCTGGCTTGCTGGTCTGATATTTCAGCTTTGTGTCTTCTTTGCATCTCTTGAACTGTAGCTTCCAGTCTCTGTCGGTCCTGAGACAATGCATGAAATAAGGAGACCGCATTTAACAGCGCGTACATTAAAAGCAGAACTTTAACAAATGCCTGTACAGCGGCACACTCCTGTCTTATCACTTCATGTGATCAATCAGGAAATTACATGCTTCATAGTAACTCACCAACTATGCATTATGTACAAGCTAATTACAGCGAGCATGCCAAATCCAATAAGCTAAGCATGTGCCTTGTCTTTCTTCATCTTCATTTATTTCCTACGTCAACATTCCCCTGGGCTGGATGCTAATTTACCAGGTAATAAATGAACAGATGATAAAAATGCAACCAACAACACATAACTCATTAAGCTAGTTTACCCTGTGTTGTCACTTGAAACGGTCATCTAATTCAACAGGATGCAAGACTCATTTAACGCCTTCATTTAAATGATTCTGGAATTCTAATTAAGTCTGATATGCTATGGCATTAAAAATCCACTAAATTCACATGATGTATGGCAAATTGATGCTGATGCAAGGAACCACACTCACAAAGGAGGCAATGTGTTTAGCAGGGCCATCTTTTCCATTGGGGGCACACTAGGCAGTTGCCCGGGGGCCGCACAAAGTATAGGGGCCCTAAATAGTCTACGTATATACCAGGAATACAAGAAACATACCCTTTATCCCTTGGTTGGCTTTGCTTATTTAACTATTTGGCTATGTTCACACGGCAATTATTGGGACGTATCTCGCCCCGTACAGCGCTAAATATGTGCTGCTGCGACCTGTGTGATGACATCATTCCCTGCTATCAGATAGAACAAACAGTATGGGGGGAGAAGTACACTGGTCAGTCACTTGAGGAACCAGAGAGAGCACAGAAGGTGATAAAATCACTTGTAGCTCCTTAACAAAAAAAAAAATGAACAATGCAATATATTTGGAAAACGTCTTCATTTAGTGTTCCCTACATTTTGAAAGCTATTCTTTGTAGTGAGACAACCCCTTTAAGGGTTTTCATTATGTGGTTATACTTTAAAAAAAATAAAATAAAAGCATTCTCTATATACACACAGTGCAGAAAGGTTTACCAGGATTGCATTCCTATTACCGCTCCCTATTCATTTAGCTGCCACAGCACAGTAAATAATTCAATGTGCTACCAATGCATACATGACCTTAAGAGACCACTGAAAGAAGGGTACCTGACCCACTAGCTTCACTCTTCCCAGTGTGCCTTTCAAATTTTCTGTTTGGCTAGAGCCACACAAAATAGGACAAAACCAAAACCTAAAAACTGCTTTGAACGTCAATTTTTTTGTTCAAAACAGCTGTGTTTCCGACAAGTTTTTAGGGTGGTTTTCAGTTGACACGTTTTTTTGGGCAGTTTTTAATATATGCAAAATCCATATACCTTGTTCAGCACCTGGGCAGTTTTTCAGCAGAACCTTCCAAAAACCACGCCAAAAAACGTCTGGCGGTTTAGACTTCAATAGTAAATTTTTTGCCCTGCTCTGTCGTTTTTTACAACAAGATATGATTCAAGCCATCCCTCTTCACACCCACATGTTCATGTTCTGCTCGAAAACCGGGCAGAAGAATCAACATGTTTTAAGTTTTGCGTTAAGCGGGAGGTGTCAAAAACCATCCGGCAGACAATCCGTGCATTGTGGACTGCTGCACGGATTTTCGCTTTAAGTCTATGTAAAAAGTTGACAGTCGCTTTACAGACCGTTTTCAAATATGAAAACCATCTGTAAAACCTGGGCTATGGGGACAAGCCCTTAAATTCTATGGGATCTGTTTTAGAAAACGAAAAACGCTGAAAAAAGAAACAACTGAAAACCTGTGCAGTGGAGACATAGCCTTAAGGTATGTTCACACAGTGGATTTGCGGGGCGCCCAAAGTATGACCCGTAAATACAATAAAATCATAGCACTCATTGAATGGGGGCCGGCACAGAGCACTTTAGAAGTATATGTGCTGGCCAGCACAGACGTCCAGCGGCTTGCACAGTACACGCCACTACCCTGTTTCCCCAAAAATAAGACACAGTGCATTTTTAGTTATGGAATTCAGAGCTTGGCTGCTTATGCTGATGTTTGTGATGAAATCACTACAGTATATTAATACATGCTGATGTTTTGTTCAACAATAAATGTGAATTATTGTTCATAGAACAAAAAAAAAAAAAACATCCCCTAAAAATAAGTCTTAGCTCATCTTTACGAGCAAAAATTAATATAAGACACGGTCTTATTTTCGGGGAAACAGGGTATAACTGGGATTATGCTGTGTGAATATACCCCTTAAATACAAAAGAAAGCTAGAGAACAATTGCTGAAGTATGCATCAGATATTTAGCTATAAAAAGCTTCCATCTCTCAATAGCGGTCTTTAGGTATTAAAGCATGAAAAATATACAGGACTGCAGGGTAGGTTTCAAGAGGTTGAAAAGAACGAATATTCACTTTACCAATCTCCTGCTTCTCTTGTCCCAACACTTTCAGATTCCTTCACCAGTCTCCGTTCTGGTCCCTTTCCATACAGATATGTGACTGCTGCGGCCAGTCACTGGCCATATCAGGTTAAAGCTGTGGCCAATAACTGGCTGCAGTAGTCACAAGTCTGTCAAAACAGACCAGGTAGTTGAGACTATTGTGAGACGTGGGAAGTGCCAAAAGAAGAGCATCAGGGGACTGGTCAGGCCAGGATTAGTTATTTTATCATGTCACTTAAAGGGGTTTTCTCGCTACAAAGATCATCTCAGTTTATGGGGATAGTAAACATAAGCACTTTTGTAATTGGTTTGCATTACCCAAGTCACTTAGTATAGCAGATCTGAGCTTTACTGTGCATTAATAGCTATTTTTTGCAGCTGCTAGTCAGGACACGCCCCTTTTCTGTGATTGGCTGGCTGACATTTCATTCAGCCTGTTGGGACACGCCCCCGGTGGATTCCACCCCTGGACACGCCCCCTGCACTGTGATTAGCTGCCTGACATTTCATTCAAGAGGTCACAGAAATATTGGAACCCTTATCCCTAAAATATAACCTTTATTTGGTATCCCTTAAAAGTTAAACTAACTTATATAACTTATACAACAGACATTACCCAGACATCCATGCATATGGGCATATATCAGGAAAATAGGTGTTTTTGTTTTTTGATGTATTGTGTGGATTCTATGGTTTTAAAGTGTTTTGGCATCCGTGCATTATATACTGCAGTGTATACCTTAGGCAAAATAGGGTGAGTCATCGAGAGGTGGGACCGCCCTTTTCGGGGCGAATCTTCTGCCTGTGAATAGGGTATAATAGGGACTCTATCTTCGCCCTATGCATGGATGTCTGGGTAATGTGTGTTGTATAAGTTATATAAGTTAGTTTAACTTTTAAGGGATACCAAATAAAGGTTATATTTTAGGGATAAGGGTTCCAATATTTCTGTGACCTTGTTTAGAATTGAGCCCTGAGAAACTGTTCGTACTCTGTGATATTTGACATTTCATTCAGCCTGTTCGTATACTCCTCTCCCAGCTCTAAGGGGAATGATCTGACTAATTACTGACTGTTTGACTCATAGATCCCCTTATATAACACAGTCTTATGTCCTGTGTTCCCTCCATATAACACAGTCACACAGTCTCCTACCCGATAACAGAGGGGGAAGATGGGGAGGGGGGGCAGTGTGCATTCCTCCATATAACACAGTCATACAGTCTCCTGCCTGATAACAGAGGGGGAAGAGGGGGGGCAGTGTGCATTCCTCACATGTGTTTCATCAGTTCAGGCTGTGTGTATAACTGGTTATAGCACAGCAAGGAGCTTGTGGAGCCTGAAACTGAAGGCTCTGCAGACACAAGAGAACATTGCAAAAGGATGCAGATCTGTTTTGTCCAGACAACCTTCCCCATCTACTGCAAATACAGAGTGAGGAGAGTCACGACTGCTGACAGGAGAGGCACGCCCCCGGACTTCAAATTCAATCTCATAGAATTAGCTGAAGAGCACAAACGCTTCAACCGATAAAACCTCTTTAATACATTTCTTTCTGTGAGGTTTTGAAAAAAAATAATTAAAAAAAATTTCTAGCCGGGCAACACATAATTAGATGACTGGCAAACAGTCCAGAAGACGAATACAAGAGGACGCACAGGATTCATCGATTGGCTGCCATCTTACCTCTTCACGTATTTGATTTTCTACTTTAATTAAATGTTGCTGCAAATCTTCTTCCAACTCTGCCATCTGTAAGGCCGTTGTCTCCTCCGTTCTACAACATTTAAGAACAGGTTTTACAATTTGGGTAACTTATGACCGTATAACACAGACCAAGGAAATGTAGGACAAGCTGAATGATGTATAATACACACAGCATTGTCTGGAGTTGCTGAAAGCAAACGGATAAATCCCTGCACACATTGTTCTGGATCACTGAAATAAAGCAAAGCCTGCGAAGTTCCACAGGACAAATGAAGTAGATTTAAGCCGAGGTATTAGAATAGCTGACTGCTCCAGTGTCCTGCATTACTTCAGAGAAGAGGACGGCGTGCCACCTTGCATTAAAGAAGAGACAAATAAATGTTGAAATAGAAGAATCACTATTTATCTACTTAAAAATTGCTGAGAAGCAACATGGGAGCATCTGCTTCATCGGGACAATCTGCCCCATGTCCTGCTTTCATGCTGGGCTGCTGACATTGTATCCTGTACAATATTCCTAACAACAGACCCTTATCCTATTGTTCCAGCCCCCCTGGAAATGCAATCTGATAGTCATGGTTACTGAGGAGCAAAAGTTTACAGGGCTTAAATGACATTTCTTGGTGAGATCATGCAAAACGGGACAAGTTTTCAATTGGAATCACTTGCAGTGGTTGTCCCTTGATGGACAAGTGTTCGTTATCCACAGGGTAGGGGATGCATGTTTAATCTGGAAGGTGCCTAGTGATCACTAGAGCCGTAATCCCAAAACCCTGACTACAGTGGGAAGGATTTTCAATAGCACCTAAATATTGCCCGTTTTTACTCATTTAAACCAGATACGGATACATATTCTTTACTTGTTAGATGTTTTTATTTTCTGTTTGTAGATTTTTTTTATTCTGTTGTCTGTATATGATTGGGGTAGTCATCTTGCTCAAACAGCATTTGGAGAGATGTTTTACAGCAGCTACATGGACATAGGATTCTGTGAACTGGAGCAGATCAATTGACTTCTATAGGAGAGTTTTCTAGAAAGGTCTGGAAAGAAGTCAGTGTGCAGGGAGGGGGAGAGGGTGAACTGTGACTATCTCCTATTGTGAATGGTGGATCCGGTGTTATCAATACACATTGGTGTCTCCTTTCAGTGTAATCCGGTCTGTGCAGATAATGAAAAGATTGCTGAAAAGCTTTCTCTACAGAACAGGAAGTGTCAGACTATTAATAAGCCTAGTGGACAGAGTGAAAACTGCAGAATTTCAGGATTTTTTTTTAAATATTGGGATATGGGAAGAAAAAGGTTTAACAAAAACCTGAGTTAAACAATAGGTAATTTTCCAATTATACATTCCCTTTAAGGAATCCACTCCACTCAAATATCTGCTAAGTATAAATATCTACACACAGAATTTTTTTTTAAGGATTTTATATGAAAACCTCTTCCTTGATCCAACAGTGTAAAATCTTATTTATTTGTAGAACAAATCCTAAAATTAGATACAGATTTTCCAAACAAACCTTTTCAGAACGGACTCCAGTTTTTCAATGTTAAGCCGCTGAGCACGGAAGTCATAGGACATGTTTTCAATCAGTTTTTCATATTGTTCAAGACGGCCAGGTACAGACACCCCCAGAATTTCCTGGTGCAAGTCCCACAGCTTCTCTCTAGTTTCACTGCAAAGCAAACACAAAGATTACACGGTTTATGAAGTACAAAAAGACCATTTCATTTAAAGGGGTTTTCTCACCATGGAGTTTCATAGAGCCAAAGCTAGCTTTAGATTTACAGATCCTTTTCAGACGGAGGGCGGGTTTGTAGCAGTGATTGACATATCAGCTCTGCTGTTCCTAGCTATACTTGTTACTGCGACGAGTGCAATAGATTTATAAATTGTATTACACAAGGATCTAAAGAATGAAAGCTTCTCATTTAATTAAGTAAACAAAGTACTTTGCTAAAAATAAGACCCTGCAGGAGGTGACTCACCATGGACAGACTGTGTAATGGCAGCTTGAAGCAATAAGAGAGCAGGGAGAGGTGGTCGGTAACCAAAGAAACTTGTGTGCTCAAAGACTAGATAAAACCTTCTTTATCTCCTGACCAAATCAAAATCAACAAAGCAATGTGTTTGTTAATAGTCTTCATTTACCTTCCCTTATATGTTAAAAGCCAAATCATTGAAGTGATAAAACCCCTTTAAGTTAGTGGTCTTAAACATTTTTTTGGGGAACTTGGCAAACGCATATATGTACTGTATATGCTGAATATATAAGGCCCCATTCACATATCTGTCAATATTGCACATGGTATTTGTAGGGATAATGTGAAAAAAAATTATCCCAACAGATACTGCAGAGGGTTCACAGAGAGCTATGGGACAAACATAGGCCAAATTGGACCATGGTTGTCCTAATTACTGAAGGTATAGGCTTTGTGCATTGGACATAAACGTGTGGCAGACCAGATCTCTCTCTCCATCATGACTGCTTCATTTCCCGCTGTGATACATTTTTTCACGGTATCCCGATGGATACCGCGAATGGGGTAAAAACCGTGAGGTGAATGGGCCCCTACCGATAAAGATGTCACAAAGTGTGGAAGGCTTCTACGCGTTACCATACACATCATTTGTTTTACATTGATCAGAATCTTAGAACCTTCTACTTCATTCCTGCTTTAAGTTTACAAAATCTCAAGAGCTCAGTTTGTGCTTATTAGAACATATCTATCTAGAGTAGACCTACAGATCAACATAATGTCCGTGCGAGTCCCACTGCAATGCTGTACAGGGGTCCCTCAAGCTACAATATTAATTAGATCTTGGATGACTACTGTAATTTGAAACTATTTTAACTTGAGACCCTAAGGCTATGTTCACACTGCTTATTTGCAGGGCGCAATTACGGCGTGTGGACGGGGGCGGGAGGGGGGGGCCCGGGACCTCGCCGGCCCATAGACTCATTATCAGCGGCGCATATACGCCTCTAGTAATTCACATGTCACTCATCTCCCCACCCGGCAGATTCGCCGAGCAGGAAGTGGAGACGTAATCCATAGTTCTCTATGAGAACTGTGGATTACCGTCATGACCGGGACGTTTTCAGCCCATAATTTGCGCACTCCGGCACATAATTACGGACTGAAATACGTCAAATTTTAAGCCGTGTGAACATGGCCTAAGACCATGTCCCTACGGCACCGGTTGCGGCCGGTTTTTCAGACTGTTTGCGATTTTGCAAACCGTCTGAAAAACCAGCCGCAAACTAACACACTGGGCCGCTATGGAAAACCCGTGCAGCAGTCCCCAAACCACCGGCCGCCCGAAAAACATTGTGCATGTTCACTCTTCCATCTGGTTTTCGGACGGTTTATGAACATCGCAATATAAAGGGGGAGGGCTTTTCTCCGCTAACCACGGAGAAAAGGCACCCCCCGGCGGCTTTGGGGACGGCACACAAACCAGACAAATGCTGGTCGGATAAACCGACCGGTATTTGTGCTCTGCTGTGGGGATGAGCCCTAATTCTAAGAAAAACTAGTGATCGATTCTGAAGTCCCGAACACGTCACTCTAACATAATGCAAAATGAAGACTAAAGAAAGCTAAGCGGATAACTAATACATATAAAGCAAGTTCTTACGTAAAACATCAGAAAGAGCTGTAGATAGTAGATTGTAAGCTCTCGCGGTTTGGTATTTAGTGTCATTATAGGATTTGTCCTGGTTTTAAATTCTGCATCTAATCCCTTGGCTTGCACAGCGCCTGGGATTTAATGGCGCTATAAAATAAATCACTTTCTACACTAAGAACAAGAGTTCATCAGGGTCATCTACAGTATACACACTGAACCTTACAAATTAAAAAGGAACCGCCCTGATTAATACAGATGTATTAAAAGTAAAATGATCCCGGAGAGCATCCTGCTTGAAGTCTTGCAATGGCGAGGTACTGTTGATCAAGTGTAAGGTGTTGTCTTGGTCTCATGATTTCAAAATGTGAACAGCATGATGAGGAGGACTGTTTAAATCCCAACTGAAATTGATCTCCTGAATGTATTGGGCAATTCAGGAATCATGAAGCTTCTTGCTAGAGATCAGCAAGTTGTACACAAAGTACTAAACACTGAACGGTTGGACATGTGCATTTTAAAGGTAAGGTCTCATTTAGTTCATTTAAAACAATTTCAAGAAATGTTATGTTCATCCTAAAAGGTCAAAAGTCAAATATCTCTAACTTTTTGTAAGAAGCGTGTATGTCTGTACACACACACAGATGTGATTCTGCTTGCAGAATTTGTTGGTTGCCAACAACTTCGTGCTCAATGTACAGGTAATAAACCTGGATTATAACTGTATAAACACTGTAAAATGAAAGGACTCTACAGGCTGAAACTGGGATTGCGAGGAATGTGGGCGATGGCACTTTCCTTTTATCTTCTACAAACAGGTGTAACACTTAATACCTGTTTTACACTTCTCCGACCGTCACAAACACCTACTGCGACATCTCCATGAATGTTTGCTGTGTAGGTGGAGAATACAGTGACTCTATGCCCGGTGACTCAACCTGGCCGGCCCTTGGCCAACTAGCTCTATCACACAAATCCCAGTCACTGATAAAATTTTATATTTACACACAACAATCTTAAAACCGACACTTTCTTCAGAAATGGTTTACCTCAATTTTCCTAGAAAACTTTTTTTTTTTTTTTGTTTTTGCTAGTACTATGGAAATAAGAAAATAAATATAAATTCTTGTCCTTCACTTGCTGTGATAAGAGATAAAACTCCTGAATGGCCAGGCAGAGTAAACTCTGTTTGCTGCATACCGGTCTCATTAGTATTCTTGGGGATTTTAGCCCCATCTCCAGAAACCCTACTCAGAATGCATATCTTCCACCTACGCCTGATGGAGCTCTCCCTAAGGGGAGATCTTACCTTTCTGAGCCACTCATTGCCTCCCACTCAGCCAAGCCAGCATCGCTCTGCTCTGTACTGACAAGGGGCAAACACCCCGAAACGGCTGTATACAGATGGGTGATGCTGGCTTGGCTAAATATCCCTTTTTGCTTTTCAAAGACCCAGTGGGTCAAAAGCAAATTGAGGACTTGTTACATCCAATAGAGGGCGCTTGAGCTTCTCAGCTCCTTTCCCATAATGCCTTGTGATATGCAGATGCTTTGTGAAGTGCAAAAGGCAATTTCGAATCTCCACATGCCTATATAGATGCTCTCCCTAAGGGGAGATCTTCCCTTTCTGTCTTCCACCTAGGAATGACCATTTTGGGCAGGGTTTGCACAAGGCCCAGTTCTTTCATGCAATGTATTCCGGGAGAGTTGGCGAGTACGGTTTATTGCTGCTGTGAGGGTAAATGCTTATCGTCAAGGTAGTCTCATTATAATAGGGGGTACAGCACTATAGCTCTATTGTTCTCTGGATAGGTCAAGAGAAGTCCTAGACTGATAGGGGGGATGACAAGAGGAACATGTGTAATTATAGAATCAGAGCAGATGCCATCACATTTGATGCACAAAATAGTACAGAATGTCAACTATCAAAAGATGGGATTTATAAGGCCACGAGTGTGAATTAGAGTGCACAGGCAAACACATTTTGTAATATCATAAAGTCTACACTATGCTGTACATAGGCATACAGTTACAAAATGTATGCTGAGCCCACTGGGCCTTGTATACCAGTGTATGCCTAAATAGATCATTATAATATATACTGACACTAAAAGCGACATGTCAGAAAAGAGGCGCCTCCACACCAGTTTTAAGGCGCATTAAATGAGTGTATAATGCGCCTGAATGAAAGAACCTGTCACGAATCTGGCGTCTAGTATACCTTGCATAGTAGAATTGATGCACTTAATCTAGGCGTATAGCATATTTTAGGCCATTCAATTGACTGCACTCAAATGATAATGCAAAAAATCTTTAATTCATATTATTATCCACAGGCTCCAACAGAACAGAGAAAATGTGACTTTAAATCATAGTTGCCAACTTTTGAAAATGAAAAAGCAGGAGACAATAGTGGGCGGCGCGCGTAGCAAAAATTTGCATGGCCACGCCCATCTTGACGGTATGCCACGCCCTTCAAAAAGCCACACCTACTCCACAACGGCTTTGGAAGAAAGCCAGGTAGATGCCCTTATAGCCAGGTAGTAGCCCCCCATAACCAGGTAGTGCCCCTTACAGGCAGGTAGATGCCTCCTTGTAGCCAAATAGATGCCCCCCATTGTTTGCCAGGTAGATGCCCCCCATTGTTTGCCAAGTAGTGCCCCCATCGTTAGCCAGGTAGTGCCCCCATCGTTAGCCAGGTAGTGGCCCCCATTGTAGCCAGGTAGTACCCCCTTTAGTAGCCAGGTAGTGCCTCCATTAGTAGCCAGGTAGTGCCTCCATTAGTAGCCAGGTAGTGCCTCCATTAGTAGCCAGGTAGTGCCCCCATTGTAGCCAGGTAGACCCCCCCATTGTAGCCAGACAGTGCCCCCTAAAACTAATAAAAATAAAATAATAAAATCCACTTACCTGACCAGGCTCCTGCAGAGCGGCCAGCTCCAGCCGATCTCCTCAGCGTCACAGGGGAAGTGAGTGCAGCCGCTCGTCACTTCCTCTGTGACGCTGACGTGTGTACGGCCCACAGCGGCGCCGGACATACATGGGGGAGGAGGGAGCGCTCCCTACTGCCCCCTCCTTGCTCAGCGAGGTTCCGGGCGGGTGAAGCGGGCTCAGCGCCCGCTCACCCGCCTGTGGGAACGGACCGGCGGCGCCAGAGTATCGCACCAGCGCTACACCGGCGCCGCGGGCATTTAAAGGACCCCCGCCGCCAGCTGGCAGCGGGAGGAATGCCAACTTCCCCCGGGAGGGCGGGGAGGGGGGGACCCCAAATAGCGGGACCCCCCCCCCGCCAAAAACGGGAGAGTTGGCATGTATGCTTTAAATGCGTAACATTTCGGTCATAGGACCTTTGTCAAACAGTCACAAGCCAGCATATTTTAGGCACATAGCATATCATTGCTAGCATATTTGCTGCGCCTACTTTAGGAGCAATCAAATGTGTCGTGCCTAGCATATAATGCGCCTAGTCTTGGTGTACTACAGTTCATTTATATAAAGAATAGGACGTCAACAGGTTTTTGGCACAAAATACACCAAAAAAATGGTGCAGCCCTAATGGAACATGTCGCCCTAAGTGATCTATTGTAGGCTGTCTTGTGAACTACACAAGGCATCTGCAGCAATAATTTCCCTATAATGTTGCTATATCAGCCACTATACCAGACTTTATAGTTTGTGGCAATAGAGTGAACAACCTAGATCACTAAAGACACCCACTCTATGTGAATTCCAATTCTGGATCATCCACTTTTATGGTGCGTTCCTGCAGTTAAGTCCAGTGGATAGTGTGGGCACAGATGCTGTATGGTCACCATTTGCATCAGATGCCAGCTGGGATACATAGTCCACAAGCAACAAGCCCACACACAGGTCTATAGAAGGGGTGGGGTGGTGTGGGGAGTTAAAGGGGTTGTCTCACTACATTGATTCATTTCACCTCAGTCCTGTTTTCTTGGTTTCACTTTGAATTCAGGGGCATGTTTACTGACTTCTACTAGGCTGCAGTAGAAGCCAGGTCTGTTGCTGTAGCAACCAGTGCTGGCAGCCTGGAGAGATTGAACAGGAGAGATTGAACAGGTCTGTAGCTATAGCGACCTGAGGAGCTGATGCAGCCCATACAAGAGGGGATATCTAGGAATGGGTAGGACACTTTTAATGGACATATATTGCAAAGTGACTTATTTTTGCAAGATCTTTAACATAAAAAGCAATCCTTGTAGTCAGACAACCCCTTTAATGGTCTCAAAAATGGCTTGCTAAATAAAAAAAAATAAAGTTTTAATTTTTTTTTTAATAGTAAAATATAACAAGAACTACTTAAATCTGGTATTTCCAAAAATATATGGACCCACAGATTATAGATAGTCATTTTTACGACCTAATGAAATGCATAAAAATGAAAGCCAAAAAAGTGAAGCAAGTGCATTATTTCCTGTTTCACCCCACAGATAATTTTTTTTTTTGTCTCCCAATACAGAATATGGTACCATTAAAAAATACAACTTTTCCAGCAAGAAACAAGCCCTCTTATGGCTGTGTTGATGGAAAAATTAAAAAAAATTGTTGTGACCAGGAATGGGACAAAGTATTCCTTCTTGCACCTCTTTTTTTTTTTTTTTGTCCAGGATGAAGTGGCAAACTAGCCAGTCGTCTACCTTCGCCCACATGTCATCGTGACTCTTGGAAGGCAGGGATGAAAAAAAAAATTTGCATCAAGGGAATGTATTTAAAAATTAAATAGTTCGGAAAGTCAAACTGGACTAGTAACACAATCACTACTTACAGGTAGGCTTAAGTGGCATAAGTGTAACCTGTGCAAGAAAGAGGAAATCAGGGGTCCTCTGTTGTGATCGCACGAGGCTGGTGGCATAGACTATGGTAGGAGGAAATGTTCTGTTCACAGACCGTCAGCTACAGTGGACACAGGATATTCCAGAACTCCTAACACCGAAAGGGTTAATCTTCCTCTGCACTCAGGAGGAGGGCTCTCTGGCTTCTGAGCTGGTCCACAGAGAATGTCAAGCAATCCTTTCCTGCTGTACTATCAGAGAACACATAGGGGAAATCCAGACCATGGATCAGGGGGAGAGCCAGACCATGAAGGAATATACATGGTGTAACTTAAAAAAAATGACATAAAAACCCCACCAATTGTTACTATAACAAAAAACTAAGTCACATATTGCTTGAAAAAATGTGAAAAAAAAATTGGGGATGATATTGTTCCTCTAAGTCAGTATTTCTCAACTCCAGTCCTCAAGACCCACCAACAGGCCAAGTTTTCAGGCTTTCCTCTGTATTGCACAGGTGATGTAATTATTGTCAGTGCATTCTGCACAGGTGATATCATTACGGTCAGTGCATTCTGTGGGAGATCCTGAAAACATGACCTGTTAGGCCATGTTCACACGGCTTAAAATGGCGCGTATTTCGGTCCGTAATTACGTGCCGACGTGCGCCAATTACGGGCCGAAAATGGCCCATTCATTACGGTAATTCACAGTTCTCATAGAGAACTATGGATTACGTCTCCTCTCCCCGCCCGGCAAATCCGCCGGGCGGGGAGATAATTGACATGTATATTACTAGCGGCGTATACGCGCCGCTGGTAATGCAAGTCAATGGGCCGGCGAAGTGCCGGCCCCCCGCTCACTCCCCCGCTCCCGCCCTGCCCCGTCCACACGGCGTAATTGCGGGGCGTAATTACATCCTGCAATTAAGCCGTGTGAACATAGCCTAAGTGGGTCTTGAGAACTGGAGTTGAGAAACACTGCTCTAAGGTGTTCATAGATACAAGTAACTGATTCTTACCTTTATCAGACCACTATCTAAAATTGTAATGTTTACCAGCAAGATGCCCTGTGCCTTAGCCCACTTGTAGTCCCCATCAAGACCTGTTTATACCCTGAGCTTCAGCAGCATTGTGATCATAGTTACTGGATTGTAAGTGACTATGGAGGGAACTCCATGAAAGCCTAGTCAATTCCCAGACTTCTGAAACAAGCAATGTGCCTGGACCAGAGCGAGGACAGTCAAACTTAGAAAGCCAATATAAATATCGGAATACTAAACAATCTTGAGTCAAAAGATATTCTTTTCTTTCTGAAAGGGAAAGAAACATATCGGAATACCCCACCATGTAATAGGTACGGGGACCTATCTTTTAGGCTATGTCCAGAACATGGCTGCCATCTTAAAAGCCACCAACCTGGATTAAAGTCAAGTTTTTCCAATGGTAAGGTGGAAGATCAAAGAAGACTAGGTTGCCACACTCAGATTTGCAATATCTCGTGGCACAAAAGTTACCAACACAGTAAACTGCAGCATCAACAACAGGTGTTTTATGTGTTCAAGATGTTGTCTCTGGTGCTGAACACAGAGCTAGAGGCGCTGGATCCAATGGTTACAAACCCAAATGAGAACATTTTGCGCTCTGTAATGCACCTGGTAATGTCGTTCGGGAGGCTTTTCACTAATGCGAACGAGACTGCGCCTGATTTCGGGCTGAAAATACACCAGACTTCTGGCGCAGCCCCGTTCATACATGTCCCCCTTTGTGTTGATAGCCTTTGAACCACAAGAGATATTGTACATCTAACTGCAAATCTTGCCCTTGATCTAATATGGCGGCTTTCAGGATGGCGACCATGTTCCGGACATAGACTAAAAGATAGGTCCTCTCACCGATTACTTGCTGGGTTATTCAGATATGTACTTTTCCCTTTAGTTTCTGAAATAAAAAGGTGTCCTGGGACTTGTGACTCGCCCTGTATATCTAGCTCACGCGCTTGGCACATATTCACTCACATTCTCTTGGACCGACGCAACTTTCCAATGTGAAACGTCAATATAAATTCAATGTCGATGAGTCAGCCTCCTAGGCTAGTTTTACAGGTAACGGACATGGAAGGGAAATCTGCATGTGGTAGAAGGGAAGAAGGCGAGAGGAAAATGTGTGCAATGACCAGTCTGCTGTCAGAAAACAATCCTTTATTGCCCAAGGGCACTGGCTAGAAATCTGTAATAACAAAATGTCAAAATGATTTAAAGGGAGTCTGTCCATCAAAACTGCTGACAGGACAGAAGAGTAAGCATACCTTTGGTAACAGTCACTGAAATTGCATGACAGAGAAAAATCTTGTTTTAATGTCCCTGACACCATGATTGCAAAGGTCCACGAGGTGAGACCAGGCTTTGACTGGCCCACAGGGGAGCAGGGACCCCTATAGCATCCCTGAGAATAGCAGGCTTGGGGCTGCTTTTCAGGGAGAGAGGCATAAAGCACGAGGTATGTGCAGTCATGTACAGTAGCTGTAGAATGGGCCCCAAGAATCAATTCCAAGGAACCCTAGTGAGTGGGACCCTTTATGTTCAGTGTCCAAAGCTCTCTGCACTGAACTCTTCCACTCCGACTATGAGTGACGGCTCTAGCGTCCAACCAGAAGGCCACTAGAGCCATCAGATCTCCTAGGAAAGCACATGCCATGGGACCAGCTCCACCATACACCCTCTTGTTTTCAACTTTTTTTGGTTGCTATTTTGTGGGAACTACAGGGGTGCAGAGGGATTTTATCACTGGTAGTTTATGTGCCATTTGACTAGCACCTGCTCGGAAAGTGAGCTGTGGAACCAAGCGGCACACATCGTTAGTACTGGGAATGTGCGGGCATTCAGCTACTACGACTCAGGACATGCCTTGTGCATTCAGGATGGCACTGCAAAGAATGGAATCAATAGAATAAGTCTGCTCTTGCCTGTCCTGCCTAAATGTGAACGGAGAGGACAAACTAACAACAATGGTAGGATGAAGGGTGAATTAGAGGACTCTTATAGATAAGACATGGTTATAATGTGAAAATCTCATTTACATGCAGTTCCGATGACTGTTCGGATGGTTCCTTTCCTTACCCGTTCTCTTGGTCCCTGTTGATTGTTTGATTTTATGCGATTGATAGTATCTTAGATATGCTCAGAAAAGTGTTCTCCAAATGCTGCTTTTGCCTATTTCTAGAACTAATTAAAAAAATAATCTCATTTATGGAATGACTATAGATACAATAATGGAAGATCATGTCATAATATGGATTTCAAGGCTGAAAACTACTAGAGTGCTCCCTCAACATACAATAGTTACTGGTTCTGGGTCGACCATTGTATATTGAGACCATAACTATAGAACACTAGTTATTGGTTCTGAAGCTCTTAAATTGTGACCCCAATGGAATACAAAATGAGAAGAAACTAAAGCAGATAACTAATCCAGATAAAGCAAGTCCTTCCATATAACACCAGAAAGAGCTGCTGGAAGCTTGAAGTTACTTTTTATTTTGAGGGCAGGAGCTTCTTTGCGTTGTGGACTTTACATACAATGTACCAGGAAAATGGAGCCACCCTCAACTGGTGTCGCTCATCCTGGCACATGTAAAAGCAGTACAGGACATGTAGTACCGTACTGTACTGTAGAGAGGCGCTACTAGACCGCCAATCACTGCACGTACTGCATGAGATAAAACCTTCAGAATTTTTGGCCAAGTCTCCCAGTCATCACATATGTTACAGAACGGCAGTGTCTGTGTGATTTCAAGATTCAATGCCCCAGGAAAGCCCATTGTATGGTGAAAATATTGTATCCTGAGGCCATCGTACACTTTCACATTACAGGGGACTGAAAAAGCATCATGCTCATTAGTGGTTATGAACGAGTTGTATTTTCTTGTCAAGCATACGTGAGATAAAGTGCTTCCTCAGCCACACATGGCATAGAAAACAACGGTAAAGTGACACAAAAGGGTACAGTAGCACAGGGTGGCTATGCTGTGGATTTTGTTGCATATTAGTTGTGGATTAATTGCAACTTTTTTTATGTTGACTTCAGTCAGAGAAGACAAAATCCACAGAAAAGGTTTATCTGCAGATTATTCCTTCTGCCATTAAAGTCTGTAGAAAAATCTGCACCGAAAACATGGACATATGAATGGAAGTAGCCATAGGCAAAATAACCATTTAGACCACTCACAACGAGTTATTGAAAAAATAATCAGCACCATCAAAGTGTGTAACCAATTCCTCCAAAGATTTCTATGGAGTACAATGCACACGTTAAAGCAGCCACATTTGCTGTTGTATGAATGAATTCCCCACTGTTAGGCTATGTTCACACGGCTTAAAAGTGAACGTATTTCAGTCCGTAATTACGCGCCGGAGTGCACAAATTACGGCTGGAATATGTCCCAGTCATTACGGTAATCCACAGTTTTCATAGAGAACTATGGATTACGTGTATTTGCCGAGCAGGGAGATAATGGACATGTGAATTACTAGCAGCGTATACGTGCAGCTAGTAATGATAGTCTATGGGCCGGCGAAGTGCCGGCCCCCCGCTCCCTCCCCCGCGGCGTAATTGCGGGGCGTAATTACGTCCCGCAGTTAAGCCGTGTGAACATAGCCTTAGGCTACGTTCACACTGCTTATTTGCAGGGCGTAATTACGGCCCGCAATTACGCCGTGTGGCCGGGGGCGGGGCAGGAGCGGGGGAGTGAGGGGGGGGCCGGCACTTCGCCGGCCCATTGACTTGAATTGCCAGCGGCGCGTACACGCCGCTAATAATTCACATGTCAATTATCTCCCCGCCCGGCGGATTCGCCGGGCGGGGTGAGGAGACGTAATCCATAGTTCTCTATGAGAACTGTGAATTACCGTAATGAATGGGCCATTTTCGGCCCGTAATTGGCGCACTTCGGCGCGTAATTACGGACCGAAATACGGCCCATCTTTAGGCGTGTGAACATGCCTTTAGGGTGATACCTGTGGGTGTAAAGAGGAATACCCAGCAATCAAATCATTTGTCTGATTGAATAAGCAATTGGAGGGGTCGGAGACTACATTAGGGTGCTTTCACACACAGCATTTTTGGTGCATTTTTTCCAGAAATGCACAGTAATTAATGCTGTGCATTTCAGGAAAAAAAAATTATCAAAAAAGCACCGCATGAAAGCACCTTAAGGGGGCTTTCACACGGTGCGTTTTTTGATGCGTTTTTTGTGCAGAAAATGTGTGTTAATTGCTGTGCTTTTCTGCACAAAACAGGCATAAAAAACCACGTCAAAAAGGCACCAAGTGAAAGCACCCTTAGGCTTTGTCTACACGGCACAGACTGTTTTTTAGAAAAGGAGAATTCACCTGTGTCATATCCTTGACATCACCGCTTCATTTCCTACGGTAGTGGCGATATCAAGCTAATGGCACAAGACTGTTACGATGGTCACAAGCCAACCACAGAGCCAGATGTAAAAACTAAAGAAAAGGAGGCACCAAAGTACGCGTCAACACTGCGCAAGTGGCTACGAGAGTATGGATTATTGCAGCAGTAGCTTAAAATTGGAGGGGACTCTTTAAATTTAAAATTGTCCTAGGTTTTCCACCCACTGGCTCCTGTAAACACCTTGTAAATGGGCCCTAAGTGTAGCCGATTTTACCGATATAACGGATTTGGGCTCTAAAAGAAGCATTTGTTTGGTCCCAATCTGAATGTACACAGAAATACTTCCGCATGTCTATATTAGTACTGCACACCTGATCACATGAAATAAGAACAAATCTGAATTAAGATGCCAGGAGTACGACAGTCAACAAACACACAATGGATCCAGGGCATTCTCTGTGACCGTATAAGCAGACAATACCCTCATAGCAAATATTGACTTGCGTCATCCGCGTACTGACGCCCTTTATTATTCAGTGACGGGTCAACCTCTGTGGCATCGATACAAATACTATCTCATGTCTCACGAGTGTTACATTGTGTCCCAAGCAGAATGCAGTCATTGCTTCATATCTCAATTCCTCACTAATACTTAGGTCCAGCTTGTGTTTTGTTGTTTGGTAAGAATTGTCAGTAACAAGTGTCGCTTTATTCCAGGCTCTCTTGCTACTTGTGGTATCACGGCTCAGTGTTGCCGAGCCAAGATGCCAAAACTCTGCCACGTGACTGGATACAGCTGCTTGTACACAAAGACTGCTGGAACTTTGTTGCTGGAGTACCAGGCTATGGAGAGAGGCGAGTCCAGGTTTTTTTTTGCTTTTCCCCCATAAAAGTAGACAACCACTTTAACCCCTTAAGGTCCACTCCCCCTTTTTCCTTTTTAATCCCTATCTTCCAAGAGCCATAACTTATTTTTTTGCTAACATAGCTGTATGATGGCTTTTTTTTTTTTTTTTTAATGGTGCCATTTAATGCATAATGGAGGCAAAAAAAAGTCTCTGTGGGATGAATCTGCAAAAAAATTTACTTGCACACTTTTTTTTTCTGAAAGTGGGGGTGATTTACAGAGTTCATCAAGTGAAATATACTTGTTATCTTTCCTCAGGGTTGGTATGAATCTGCTGATATTACATTATATGGTTTTTGCTATGTTTTACTACTTTTAAAAATAAAAAAATTGTAAAAATTTGCTTTATTCTAGTTTTGTTTTTCATTGGAGTATATACGACTTTTAAAAAAAAAAAAAAAAAAGCATTCACTTTGTGGGATAAATAATATGATATTGTATTAGATTGAACTTTTACGGATTGACAATATAGGCATGTTCCCACAGCGTGTTTGCGGGGTGTACATCGACGCAGGCTCGGACTGGGCCGCCAGGGTGGGCCCCCCCGAGGCAGTGCCGTCGCTCCCCGGGGCCCGGCCGCGCATACGGTCCCTGAACGGCGAGCCCGGTAGCCGGGACCTAATGTCCCCGACTCCCGGGCGCTGGCCCCTCCTGCGGACGTAGGCGGCGCAGTGACGTCACTTCACCGCGCCGCCTATGCAGGGCGGCAGTACGGAGCCGGCGGCAGCACGGAGCGGCCAGAGCAGGAGCCCGAGCCTGGTAAGTGGCTGTTTTTTTTATTGATACAACTACCTACAGGGGCCACTGGCTACTAAGGGGGGCCACTGGCTACCTATAGGGGGGCCCAGGCTACCTATAGGGGGGGGGGGGCCCAGGCTACCTAAATACTAAGGGGGCTCTGACTACCAACACAGAAGCTAAAGGGGCCCTAACACTGTATAGTACCTAAAGGGAGCCCCTATTGTTAGTACCTAAGGAGAGCCCAATTGATAGTACCTAAGGGAGGACCCCTATTGTCTAGTACCTAAAGGACCCTAACGTGTATACACTAAAGGAGACCCCTAACTGCCTGTATAGTACCCAAACGATACCCCCTAACTGCTTGTATAGTACCCAAAGGAGACCCCCTAACTGCCTGTATACTACCCAAAGGAGACCCCCTAACTGCCTGTATACTACCTAAAGGAGACCCCTAACTGCCTGTATACTACCTAAAGGAGACCCCTAATTGTATAGTACCTAAAGGAGACCCCTAACTGTCTGTATAGTACCCAAAGGAGACCCCTATCTGCCTGTATACTACCTAATGGAGACCCCTAACTGCCTGTATACTACTTAGAAGAGGCCGTAACTGTCAGTATACTACCTAAAGGAGACCCCTAACTGCCTGTATACTACCCAAGGAGGCCCTAAGTGCCTGTATACTACCTAAAGGGGGTCCCTAACTGCTTGCAGCCTATATAAAGGGGACCCTGACTACCTACAGCTTACCTAACTGGGGGAAACCACCTACCTACAGCCTAACTAACTGGGACTCACCAACACCTACCTACAGCCTACCTAACTGGGGTCCACCAACCTAACTGTAGCCTATCAACTTGCCTAACTGGGGTCTGCTTATCTACCTGGGGGCTATTCACCTACCCACCCGTGGCTAGGTACCCCCCAGCCTGCCTGGGGCTGGCCTAGCAACTTATGCAGCGAGAGTCTACCTCCCTAAATAGGGCCTTTCTAGTTACCTGTGGCCTCTCCCCACCCTCCAAACCCTTAGGATACTAGGCTTGTACCCGCTCTCCCACCCCTGGGTAGTTTGTACAGAGGTGGGAATAGGTAAAGAGATGCTGGAAAATTGAGGATTCTAAGATATTTGTGTGTAATTTCTGCAGGGATGAGTTGTGGTCGGGACAAGTCATCATTGTGGTGTGGAACAGATGCAGAAGATAAGGGACTAAGAACGACTCATAAGAGAAGAGAACGACTCCTCAGTCAAGACGTCATCGGTGAGTCCCTGATTTCAGGGGTTATTTTTTATATTGTAATGTGATGGTGACCTGAGCTGCTGTCTGACCTCTATATGGGGGTGTTGTCAGGTATATCTGAGCTGGTGTCTGACCTCTATGTGGTCTCTATATGGGAGTGTTGTAGGTTATACCTGAGCTGGTGTCTGACCTCTATGTGGTCTCGATCTGGAGGTGTTGTAGGTTATACCTGAGCTGGTGTCTGTCACGCTATGTGTCTCTATGGCAGGTGTTGTAGGTTATACCTGAGCAGGTGTCTGCCCCTATGTGGTCTCTATATGGCGTGTTGTAGGTTATACTGGCGGTGTCGTGCTGTGGTCTCTATATGGCGTGTTGTGTTATACCTGAGCAGTGTCGTCGTATGTGGTCTCTATATGGCGGTGTTGTAGGTTATACCTGAGCAGGTGTCTGTCCGCTATGTGGACTCTATATGGCGGTGTTGTAGGTTATACCTGAGCAGGTGTCTGACCTCTATGTGGTCTCTATATGGTGGTGTTGTAGGTTATACCTGAGCTGGTGTCTGACCTCTATGTGGTCTCTATATGGTGGTGTTGTAGGTTATACCTGAGCTGGTGTCTGACCTCTATGTGGTCTCTATATGGTCGTGTTGTAGGTTATATCGGCGCATGTATAGTGGCAGCGTACATGTGTCCCTGATTGTAGAGGGGATATTGTATGTGGGTCGAGGGGGA
Organism: Phyllomedusa bahiana; assembly: GCA_025379985.1. Taxonomy (NCBI): domain Eukaryota; kingdom Metazoa; phylum Chordata; class Amphibia; order Anura; family Hylidae; genus Phyllomedusa; species Phyllomedusa bahiana. The sequence continues at coordinate 113,463 of JAODAL010001267.1, read as the reverse complement.
TATGGATGGAGCTACTTAGCCCTGTGTCTATGATATGCTAGACTGACAGATATGTGAGATAGACAGATCTGTGACTCTCTTGCTATTGTACTACACAATACAGTTCTGTTTTTCACACTGTATTATGTGATAAAATGGGCGCATTTATTTCCGAGAGGCCGGTAATATTTTCATGTACAGTAGGGTGGGCCCCCGAAGATCAATTCCCCTGTGGGCCCCAGACCCCCCACTCCGACACTGCATCGACGTGTAATTGCGCTACAATATAACTACAGCAAAATCAAAGCATTCATTGAGTGCTATGATTTTGCAGCATATTCCCAGGCGTGTACGGAGTACCTGGAGAAAGAAGTGACATGTCACTTCTTTCCAGCGCTTATACGACAGAGAAAGGGAGGGTAAATGGCCCAGGTCGGAGCGCTTTAGAAGGCGTGCACTTCTAAAACAGCAGGAGTATAGTTATACCGCGTGTGTTAAGAAAAAAAAAACACGAACCAGAGTTTTTATTTTATTATTTTTATCCCCACTAATATTTAATCCCTCTAGAGGACTTGAGCATTCGATCACATGTACTATACATTGCAGTATATAGTGATTTCATTTATCCTATTACAACCTGTACAGGAATACATTCATACCAGGCCTGGAGGCTTTCACTAGGCCTCTAGCTGCCATGAAAGCCAAATGACACCCCACAATCACATTGCAAGACGGTCGATCAGATGGCATAAAGAGGCGCCACAGCCCTTTCTTACTGCTTACATACACTGGCCACAGCACCTAATTCTTTCAAGGGGTTGTCTCACTACATTGATTCATCTTACCACAGTCCCGTTTACTTGGTTTCATTTTGAATTCAGAGGCGTGTTTACTGGCTTCCACTAGGCTGCAGTAGAAGCCAGGTCTGTAGATATAGCAACCAGTGCTGGCAGCCTATCAGGAGAGATCAAACAGGTCTGTAGCTATAGCGACCTGAGGAGCTGTTGCAGCCCATACAAGAGGGGATATCTAGGAATAGGTAGGACACTGTTAATGGACACATATTACAAAGTGACTTGTGTTTGCGAGATCTTTAACATAAAAAGCAATCCTTGTAGTGAGATAACCCCTTTACATGGCTGGGATTGGAGTAATTAAATGAATGGGATCCCGGCTGCTAGCGGTGAGTGTCAGCTGCAATTAAGAGCCAGTGTTCCTGCGCTCGCTCCATACTATCTTAGCATCGCCATGGTTTATCAGTATGTCATGTTGTGCTAAGGGGTTAAACATGTTCGGGAAGATTTATTTAAATTCTCTCTCGTGATGTGCATGAATGCCAGGAACCACAATAAATGGTGACGGATGCCTTTCCAAAGTGTCTGGATAAATAGGTATGGCCTTGTCTTATGAGAAGATGTGCCAGATTTAGGGTACATTGAGGCGACAAGTAAAATTTACTCATTGGATTCTACTGTTGAAAACCACGGTGTCTGACCCAGTTTTCAATGAGTATTTCATATAGATTTTGGTCTTTTCTGTTACGCTGGATTTACAGTCAGAAAACGAGTCCTTTTGATTTTTATGGGGCTTGGGATGCAGATCCGTGTCCAGAACGATACGCAAACTTTTTTAATGCATTTTACACTAGATTTTGAGCCATACCCTTTGACCTTAAAGGAGTTGTCTCCCTTCAGAGTTTCAGAGAATGCATGAATGAAATACTCTGTCACTTCCTGGTTCAGACTGACTCATTTGCATACAGCTCCTTGGTTGTACAGCTCAGTGCCTTGCTGTGCTTTCAGATGCTAATTAGATCAGATTAGCTTCTCAAACTACTAACAGGACTTCTTATCTGATCCCCAAAACAAAAGCCCTAATTACAGTTCTGTTTATTTTACATAAATCAAACTTTTTACTGCTGAGCAGCACAGGACACTGACTGACACTGCCGACCTGTGTGATGACATCACTCACTGTTATCTCATTGAACAAACAGCAGGGGGAGAATTGTTTACAGGTCTGTTACTGAGGGAACTGAAATAGCCAGAGAAGTCATAAATTCACTTGTATCGCCTTAGGGAAAACAGAGGAACAAAGCAATATATTTGGAAAATGTCTTTATTTTGTGTTCCCTACAATTTGAAAGCTATTCTTTGTAGGGAGACAACCCCTTTAATAGTAAATTTTCCACATTGAATATGACGGAAGAATGAACATGTTCTACGTTTTTTTACTCTTAAAAACCGACAGATATAATATGGGTCGTGAGGTGTGAACTACAACGTGCATTTTCTATTGAGGTCAATGGGGAGGATTTACTTTCGGTTTTAGACTAATTGAAATACTCGTCGTGTGGACATAGCCTTACTGTGCACCAGCTTCTAGATGCATAAAAGAGAATGGACTTGCAGATCTGTCACTGAGGGTTTAACTGCGCAATATCTGCAGCATTTCCATGGACGTCACTTCAGACAATAAATCTTATGCTGATGACGATACTGCAACATCGTTTAGAGAACACATACAGCAATAAGATACTGTATCTCTGAGGCAATAAATGTAAGGTGTGAATCCATATAAACATATATTAGTGACTGAAAACTAAATGCAGAAGACATTGCGCCTCACTTATCAATACTAACAGCAGAACGGACTGTTGCCCATAGCAACCAGAGGCCAGCTTACATTCTTCCAGAAAAGTTTCAAATATAAGCTGAGCTCTGATTGGTTGATATGGGACAACAAAGAAAATGTTCAGGGCATGTTCTCACAGTATATTTGAGGGCATAATCGAGCTGCAATGCACCCAAAGCATGCCCCGCAAATAAGGTAAAATCATAGAATCCCAGCGTATTCCTGGCGCACTGTGCGCACCCGTAAAAAGAAGGGACATGTCACTTCTTTTGAGCGAGCACGCACTGGGAAAAGGGAAAGTAAAGGAAGCCGGGCTGTATCGCTGGTAAAAAATACTTGCTGGCCAGCGTGGACTTTCAATAGCAGATGTGCTGCAATACACCGTGTGAATTCACCCTTAGGCGAAGTACACACGGCTTATTGCCGGCATAATTGTGGGGGCGGATTTTGCCGGCAATTATGCCGGCTGCCAATATCCACGGCGCGTATCCCTCCAGGATAATGTGCATGTCACTTTCTCCCCGCTCGGCGTATTCGCTGAGTGGGCAGTGGAGACGGAATCCATAGTTCTCTATGAGAGCTGTGGATTACCGTAATGACTGGGATGGATTTCAGCCGTATTGGAGCGCAAATACGGCGCGCAGTTCGGCTGAAATCCGTCCCAGAATAAGCCGTGTGAACGAGGCCTTAGGGGATGTTCATGTGGTGTTTTTAAATCCGAAAAACGTACTCAAAAGCGCTGCGTAATACCAAAGTGTGCTGTGTGTTTGGATGCGTTTTGGCAGCAGCAGAAACGCACCCTATAGTATTAAATAGGGCGTAAAACGGATCAAGAATTGACATGACAATTCTTTGAACGGATCCGAAAGACGCATGTAAAACACGCATTGGGGATCACTCGTCTGAACGGTGATGCATGTTTTACATGGAAAGCAATGGAAATCACACTGCACATTGATAGCTGCGCGTTTGGATCCGTTTTGGGTCTGAAACATGGATCCAAAAACGCAGCTAAGAAACGGCGTGTGGACATCCCCTTACACAGTTTTGATAAATGAGGCCTATTGTCTATACAAATCACTATTTACAAACATTTGTGGAACGCACGTGTATGAACATGATACAATGTACGCGAGGGAAGCGCATGTCCTATAAACATACATGTAGGAACACAATGTATCCCCAGATACTAGAAGATCCTACGCTGACCACAGGCTCCGACAACCCCAAAGGGCCTTTCAGAACGCTACAGATCCAAAGGGCCACATGTATGAGCCTGTTTAGGTCTAAAACGCACTTTGTTGCCCATAGGTTACTATGGGAAAAAGAGTGAGTTTTACATCTAAACAGTTTCATACATGTGGCCTTAAATGTTAAATCACAAAAAGAAAAACATTAAAGAGAACATTTAAAACTCTGTTTAGTTTAGGTGAAAGAGTCCAGTAGGCGGTCTTATTAGTGACGGACCATCATACAAAGAAGGCTGTCAGTCACTGATCGGACCGCCTACTGGACTCTTCAATCAGAACATTAAATGAATGAATTGCAAGTTCTACTGAATCTTTCCCCACAGAACTATATATCAGTCTGCTCTCGCTCTATAACTGTTGCTGGCAGACAAGATAGCATGGTCAGTGTGACAGGTTCCCGTTAAAGGGGTATTTCCATTTAACATTTATGGGTATGCCATAGATGGGTGGGGTCCTGGGTCTAGGGCACCATGAATTGTGCATATGGCCCTAGTGACATGTGAGGGAATCTGGAGCCAGTTATAGTGACCCGAGGTCTGCGGATGGGGACCCGAGTCCTGCCGACATTCTAACAATAACATAAGAAGCTGCCTCATACACACAGTGCGTTACCTGGTCAGGTAGCGGATCTCTCCCCCCAGCCTCCCCTCCAGCTCCTCCCAGGCAGGGGGCGGCTCAGGCGGAGCGGACAGGTGGAGGGCTTCGGACACCTCCTCGAACCTGGCGCAGAAGTCCTGGAAGTCTATTATCCCGTCTCCATCCACATCCAGTCTGCGGAACAGAGGTCGCACCAGCTGGGGCTGGAGCCCGAGGTCCGTACACACGGTAGCGAAGTCCTCCAGCTCCACTATCCCGGAGCCGTTCACATCACAGGCGGCGAACAAGCTCCGGAGCTGGGAGAGATCCTGAGCGGAGCCCATCAGCGGCGGGGCGGACAGACACGACCCGAACAGCGGCTACACGAACTTTATCCCCCCTCTTGTGCCAATATGGTACTGCCTGCTCCTATGGGGCTCTGCTACCTGGGCAGGTACCACACAGGTAATGGGGGTTCTAGTCCCCTACAGGTAGCAGTCGGCTGTGCAGGTGAAGCAAATATGGCCGCCACTGTAGCTGATCCAAGTAACGGCCGGGATCCCGGCGTCAAGTGTAATAGAAGCGGAGATCCAGCGTGCTGAGCCGCGGTGCATTCCTATAGACGCCTGCAGCCCGCTCCCCGTCCATGATGATGAGCTGCTGTGTCCCTCCTCACAGGGCACCGGCCGCTCCTCCCATCCAGCTCACCGTGTCCTGGGGCAGCGCGGCCTCCCCGCTCCTCCCTCAGGTAACATCAGCTTCTTCGTCACATGTGTTTGGCTTCCCAAGAAATAGTACTAGTGGAGGCGAACGTTCCGTGCCAGAGCCCGCAGCTGCCGGGCACAGTCTACGGGGGAGTAACCCTAAGCGCTCCATAGATCACCCAATGAGGAGAGCAGATCCCAGCGCACCAACAACTGTCAAGGGAGAGTGTCAGGAAATGACCTATTGTTTAACTCATGTCTAACACGTTTTAAAGGGTTTTACCATGAAGTAACATTGATGTGAGAAGCTCACAAATGAGACAGGAAACATTTTCACCATTACTAAAAATTCTCTATTCTCTAATTCTAATTTTTGTTTTAGCTACTGCCTTAGTGATAGATCGTACACCAGCTCAGGTATAACCTACAGCACCGCCATATAGAGACCACATAGAGGTCAGACACCAGCTCAGGTATAACCTACAACACCATCATATAGATGCCACATAGAGATCAAACACCAGCTCAGGTATAACCTACAACACCGCCATATAGAAAGCACATAGAGGTCAGACACCAGCTCAGGTATAACCTACAACACCACCACATAGAGACCACATAGAGGTCAGACACCAGCTCAGGTATAACCTACAACACCACAATATGGAGACCACATAGAGGTCAGACACCAGCTCAGGTATAACCTACAACACCGCCATATAGAGACCACATAGAGGTCAGACACCAGCTCAGGTATAACCTACAACACTGCCATATAGAGACCACATAGAGGTCAGACACCAGCTCAGATATAACCTACAGCACCACCATATAGAGACCCCATAGAGGTCAGACACCAGCTCAGGTATAACCTACATAACTGCCATATAGAGACCGCATAGTGGTCAGACACCAGCTCAGGTATAACCTACAACCCTGCCATATAGAGACCACATAGTGATAGATACCAGCTCAGGTATAACCTACAACACCGCCATATAGAGACCACATAGTGATAGATACCAGCTCAGGTATAACCTACAACAGCACCATATAGAGACCACATAGTGATAGATAACAGCTCAGGTATAACCTACAACACCACCATATAGAGACCACATAGAGGTCAGACACCAGCTCAGGTATAACCTACAACACTGCCATATAGAGACCACATAGAGGTCAGACACCAGCTCAGATATAACCTACAGCACCACAATATAGAAGACCACATAGAGGTCAGACACCAGCTCAGTATAACCTACAACACCGCCATATAGAGACCACATAGAGGTCAGAACACCAGCTCAGGTATAACCTACAAACACTGCCATATAGAGACCACATGAGGTCAGAAACCAGCTCAGGTATAACCTACAACACTGCCAATATAGAGACAACATAGGTCAGACTACCAGCTCAGATATAACCTACAGCACCACATATAGAGGACCCCATAGAGGTAGACACCAGCTCAGATATAACCTACATAACCTCCATATAGAGACCGCATAGTGGTCAGACACCAGCTCAGGTATAACCTACAACACCGCCATATAGAGACCACATAGTGATAGATACCAGCTCAGGTATAACCTACAACACCATTATATAGAGACCACATAGTGATAGATACCAGCTCAGGTATAACCTACAACACCGCCATATAGAGACAACATAGTGATAGATACCAGCTCAGGTATAACCTACAACACCACTATATAGAGACCACATAGTGATAGATACCAGCTCAGGTATATCCTACAGACACATCATATAGAGACCACATAGAGGTCAGACACCAGCTCAGGAGATAACCTACACACCGCCATATAGAGACCACATAGAGGTCATACACCAGCTCAGGTATAACCTACAACACTGCCATATAGAGACCACATAGAGGTCAGACACCAACTCAGGTATAACCTACAACATCGCCATATAGAGATCACATAGTGATCCGACACCAGCTCAGGTATAACCTACAGCACCGCCATATAGAGACCACATAGAGGTCAGACACCAACTCAGGTATAACCTACAACACTGCCATATAGAGACCAAATAGAGGTCAGACACCAGCTCAGATATAACCTACAGCACCACCATATAGAGACCCCATAGAGGTCAGACAACCAGCTCAGGTATAACCTACAAACGCCATATAGAGACCAGCATAGTGTCAGACACCAGCTCAGTATAACCTACACATCGACCATATAGAGACACATAGTGATCCGACACCAGCTCAGGTATAACCTACAACCGCCATATTGAGACCACATAGAGGTCAGACACCAACTCAGGTATAACCTACAACACTGCATATAGAGACCAAATAGTGAGGTCAGAACCAGCTCAGTATAAACCTACAGCACCACCATTAGAGACCCACATAGAGGTCAGACACCAGCTCAGGTATAACCTACATAACCGCCATATAGAGACCGCATAGTGGTCAGACACCAGCTCAGGTATAACCTACAACACCGCCATATAGAGACCACATAGTGATAGATACCAGCTCAGGTATAACCTACAACACCCCCATATACAGACCACATAGTGATAGATACCAGCTCAGGTATAACCTACAGCACCATCATATAGAGACCACATAGAGGTCAGACACCAGCTCAGGTATAACCTACAACACCGCCATATAGAGACCACATAGAGGTCAGACACCAGCTCAGGTATAACCTACAACACTGCCATATATAGACTTATAATGGTCAGGCACCAGCTCAGGTATAACCTACAATAGCGCACTGTAGAGATCATATTGTGATAGATACCAGCTCAGGTATATCCTACAACACCGCTATATAGAGACCTCATAGTGGTCAGACACCAGCTCAGATATAACCTACAACACCACCATAAAAAGACCATATTGTAGTCAAACGCCAGCTCAGGTCACCATCACATGAGAGTAACTACAGCCCTGATCTAACAGAGACGCAACATAACACCAGGGACTCACAGGAGACGTCCTGTCTGATCAGTCGTTCTCGGAATCATTCTTTTTCCCTCTTCTTCTCCATCTGTTCTAGACCACCATGACGACTTCTCCCAGCCGCAACTCGCCCCTGCAGAATGTAACGCACAAACATCTTAGACCTCACTTTTCCAGCACTTTCCTACCAATTCCAACCTCTGGTAGGGGCACCTCCCATTAAGTAAGTAGGTTGTAATGTTACCCACCATTAAGTAGGTAGGTATATAGACCCCCCAATAGGTAGGTATATACACCCCCAGTAGGTAGGTAATGTGGTCCCCTGTAGATGAGTATATATGCTCCCTGTAGATAGGTAGGTACATATGGTCCCTGTAGGTAGGTATACAGCCCTGTGTAGATAGGTGGGTATACAGCCCCCTGTAGGTATACAGTCTCCTGTAGGTATATATGCCTCCTGTAGGTGTATATGCCCCCTGTAGTTATATATTGCTCCCTGTAGGTAAATATGGCTCCTGTAGGTAATATGCCACCAGTAGGATAATATGACCCTTATAGATAAAATGCGGCCCTTCTGACTAATTACGATGGGGACCTCGCTCCTAGCACTAGTTTCTGGCATGAGTGGCGTGACGTCATCATGCCGCCTACACCGAGGCGTTGCTTCCGAGCTGTATCACGCCTCCTGCGCTGCTTACTTTAGAGATGCTTCGGGTCCAGACCTGAATACCGACGTGCCACCTGGATCCGCTGCAGGGCCGAGTTCCTGTTTTCACTGGGCAGTGTAGGCATTTGCTCATGGGGCCCCTTAGCAGCCACCTACGGCCCTACTCCAGGGGATACAACAGTGACGAGAGCGTATCAGTCTTTCCGCACATGCCTTTTTCAGGCAGCTACTGTCAGTCTCTTCCCTGTACGCCCGTCCTCTGTACTCCTTAGTAATTAATCAAACAGTGCACAGAAAATAATAATAAAAAAACTCAATCAGATAAGTGCACTGAGAAAATAAAAACTTGTGGGATTTGAACCTAGGACCCCTATGCTGAAATACAGAACTACTAACCACTCAACTATGTTGTAGCTGATCACAGTTCTTTACATAAACAGACCTTTGTTTAACTAGAGTGAGCACACTGTGAGGAAAGGCATGGTGATGTCAAGCCTGCTGGGTCACATGATATGCAAACAAATCATACACGCCCCATTTTGAACACAATGAAAGCTAAAGCTGGATAAATCAGGCATGAAATGCCTTCTTGGTAAAACCCCTTTAAGACTTTTTGTTTGTTTTTGTTTTTTTTTATTTCCCATATCGCTATCAATATTTTAACCCCTTAAAGGGGTTGTCTCGCTACAAAGAATAACTTTCAAATTGTAGGGAACACAAAATAAAGACATTTTCCAAATATATTGCTTTGTTCCTCTGTTTTCCCTAAGGAGATACAAGTGAATTTATGACCTCCCTGGCTATTTCAGTTCCCTCAGTAACCTACCTGTAAGGCCATATTCACACGGTGTATTTGCAGGGCGTAATTACGCCCCGCAATTACGCCGTGTCGACGGGGGCGGGGCAGGAGCGGGGGAGTGAGCGGGGGGCCGGCACTTCGCCGGCCCATAGACAATCACTGCTAGCGGCGCGTATACGCCGCTAGAAAGTGACATGTCAATTATCTCCCCGCCCGGCGGCTTCGCCGGGCGGGGAGAGGAGACGTAATCCATAGTTCTCTATGAGAACTGTGAATTACCGTAATGAATGGGCCGTTTTCGGCCCGTAATTGGCGCACTTCGGCGCGTAATTACGGACCGAAATACAGCCCATTTTAAGCCGTGTGAACATGGCCTTAACAATTCTCCCCCTGCTGTTTGTTCTATGAGATAGCAGTGAGTGACATCATCACACAGGTCATGGCAGTGTCCTTGCTGCTGAGCAGTAAAAAGCTTGATTTATGTAAAATAAACAGCACTGTAATTAGGGCTTTTGTTTGAGGGATCAGATAAGAAGTCCTGTTAGTAGTTTAATAAGCTAATCTGATCTAATTAGCAACTGAAAGCACAGCACAGCATGGAGCTGTACAAGCACAAGCTGTATGCAAATTAGTCAGTCTGAACCAGGAAGTGGCAGAGTATTTCATTCATGCATCCTTTGAAACTCTGTAGGGAGACAACTCCTTTAATGACACTGGTTACACAGGCAGCGGGTACCGGCTGCTAATTGCACCTGACACCGGCTGATAACAGCATGGAATGGAGCTGGCTACATTCCGTGCTGTTTAATCCCTTAGACGCCCCGGCCTCCAATCGGGGCCCCTGCAGTGAGATCACGGGCTCCCAATAGGTTTATATGGTGGCCGGTAGCCTTATGAAGGTTTCCATCTCCGTCATGTTTCTCATTTTACTACTTCCTGCTGGGTCAAAGTTTACATGCCTGAGATAATAGAAGTGAATTGAGCCGTCCCCACCCCCCTCGCTGTAGAAGTACGCACTAGCCAGCGCATACTGCTAAAACACCGGCGTCTTGCGACGCTCACAGGTACGTGCCACAATATGCCATGTGAACTCACGCTAAGGGTATGTTCTCACTGCGTAATTGCGGCCGCAATACGTCAGGTGTTTTAGAAGTACGCTCTGGCTAGCGCGTACCTCTACAGCTTTGAAAGAGGGCTTCCATTGACTTTCACTTTCTTATGCGCCAGAAAGAAGTGACATGTCAGTTCTTTTGCCTGTTGAAAACTTTGGGTAATCACAGCTCTCAGTGAGAGCTAAGAATTAATACTTTCATTGTGTAATTCTGGCATATAGCAGCACAATAAGGCGGCAACGTACTCCCTGCAATTACGCCGTGAGAACATACCCTAATAGATGTGCGGTTTTGACCTGCAAATTTTTACCACAACTTATTAAACAAATTAAAATCACAGGTGCTGCGTGCTGTAATAGTTTTTGGCTGTGGGGAAATTTCATAGCGTATTCCTACCCTTAGGATAGGAATACTCCTGACATACACACTAAGGGCGACATGTATGTATTTTGCATGTGTTAGTAGTGTAGAATGTGTCTGAGTTTTTGAATCTGTTCTGCTGCAGGTCATAGATTTAGCGCTTTCTAGCTACAAAACGACAAATCAAGCTCAGGTAAACCACTTTTAACTTGGCCTGGCTGTTCCAGCAGTAATGCACCTAGTTTTGCCGTCCTTCCTTCATAAATGTGTAGAATCATATAGTTGTGGTGCAACACGCCTCCAGAACGCCAACCGATCTCAGGCACATTACAGAGTGCGCCTGCTCATACCTCTAGAGAACAGGGCTGTGCCAGTCTTTGGGCTGAAAGGACTCCAGAATACTGGCACAGCCCCGTACATACATGTCGCCCTAAATGTATCCATAGGATTGCAAGGCCTGAAAGAGGCTAAAAGTGTGTCCTTTTGACCTTCATTTGGCTGGTATACATCTATCTACTGCAAAATAAAAGCAAAGAATAGTGCAGGAGCCTAATTTTCTATACATCGGCATTCAGAACATTTTTTTTGTACATATGTATGTATTTCTTACAATGGTACCCTAAGGTTATGTTCACACGGCTAAAACTGGGACGTATTTTGTCCCGTATTTTGCGCCGTATTACGCTAAATACGGGGCGAGATATGTGCCATTCATTACGGTAATCCACAGTTCTTATAGAGAACTATGGATTACGTCTCCTCTCCTTGCTCGTACAATACGCCACGGGGGCAGATAAGTGATATGTCAATTATTTATGGCGTATCCGCGCCGAGAATAATGAATGTCTATGGGGCTAGAGGGCTGCGCCCCCCTGCCCTGCCCCCGTACGCACGGTGTCATTGCGGGGTGAAATATGTCCCGCAATTACACCGTGTGAACGTAGCCTATGGGTGACAGATGCCACTACTAACAATTGCTCTGGTCCCACCACAATGACAGCTGGATCTTGGCAAAGGCTCAGGATTAACCAAATCATTGTGTTTCTCAGTTAACTGTCCAAGCCTTATGCCTCTTAGGACACAGCTGGGGCAGGGAATGACTACATGGACTGCCTTCCACTTCTTCTTGGAACAGGTGATAAATAACCGGCTACATCACAAGGTCTACATTATGCATGCCACCATCAAGGACACAGAGGATCGAACAAGTCCTCAACAAGACTTCATAAAAACTTTGGACTTTAGTTATGGATGGACCATCTCATACTATACAAATACCTGTTGGCATTATCTTGCAAACAGCAACCCTTGACTCCATAGACCGGTTTTCACCAATTGATTTTCCTTAGACTCTTTGCATATTTTCCTAAGTTTTTTTCGGTCACTGATTATGTCTATAACAGATTTGTAATTTGCATCTTAACCCCTAATGTGCCATAAGTTTTTTCTAAATTAGTCTTGTAATATCCCTACAGGACCCATCACATAGCACCTAAACAGTGGCGTGCAGTCCTATTTCCGGGTTTTGGATACCACTACTTGCCATCAGTCATAGGCATCCGTTAACATATTGGGATGTACGTTAAATGGAAGCCAGAAAGTTGGGCGTACCTAACCTTGTTCTGGTTCTAGTGTTGATCACAGGGAGAATAGCTGCATGGGGGACAATTGATTGTATGCACACATGCCATTCTGTGTGTATAGTGAGTGTATGGAAACAAGCTGTACCACCCCTGTGTCAGATATATACCTGGTGGTTCATTTCATTGATGCTGAGTATTAATGTTATGCCATTACATAAAGAAGGCTCGTGTTAAACCTGCATTCAGTTAACTCAAATAACCACACCAACAATATTGTGACAAAAATGTGTGGAGCTCGCTACTCCCTGTTCACAACTCATTACAGCACAGTTGGGTGAACCCTGTCAATTGCAGAACCTGACATGCTGGGCCTTGGCACATCTGCTCTGGCTCTACCACAGCCTGGCAGACAGCAGTGCCCAAGCACCTACCCAGGCGTCCACTGTCATGGTTATTATATTCAGGGATCAGCTATAGAACATGTCTCCCCACACAGATATTTGGCCATCTCACCATGGTCCATAGCTACCAACTCTATGTGTATAAAGTAACATGGACACGAAGGGCCACATGTATGAAAACTGTCTAAATCTAAAACTCTTTGTTGCCCATAGCAACCAATCTGAGCGCTCCTTTCATTTTTCCAGAGCACTAGATGAAATGAGAGGGGAGCTCTGATTGGTTGCTATGGGAAACCAAAAGAGTTTTAGCCCTAGACCCGTTTTCATACATGTAGCCCAAAATGACCTTGCCATCCCTCACCTGCCCTTTCTTTAATCCCTCCTAACTACCTAATCACTTATCCCCTAACCCTGTCTTTATACCTCTCTTTAAGTCAAAAACTGCCCCCTATTTCCTCCTCCTCTAGAGGACCTGGCACTGCCCCTATATAGGCACCTCAATTTTCCACAAAAAAAACCTCTACCCCAGGCTATCCCAAAATAACTACTGTTTTCTCTTTCTTTGTGAGGGTCACATGGCCCTTATGCAGTGTCAGACTGGGGTGCTTAGGGCCCACAGGTGGAGTTGATTCTAGGGGCCCACCAGTTGAGCTATTTCTGGGCCCACCGGAGGACTTTATTTTAGGGGCCCACCCTACAGCTACTGTAAATGACTGTACATGCCTCCTATACTATGCATTTTGCTTTTTGCCTCTTCTCTTCTGAAAATGTCTATGAAGTTAAAAAAACAACTCCAGATCTGCCATGCTCTGGGGCCCACCGGGGGTTTCCCCTATTCCCCTGTGGGCCAGTCCAAGCCTGCCCTTATGGTTCCTTACAGATCATGTGCCTTTATATTCAGCTTTCTGTTAAAGGAGTTGTCTGAAATTTAAAAAAAAACTCCTGTACTGACCGAGACTGTTGTAAGATAAAAAATATAACCTGAACTCACCTCTTTGGCTGCCAGTATTCCAGTGCTGCCATAGCTCCCCCAGCAGTGATGTCATGTGACCAAACAGCCAATCACTGGCCTCAGCGGTTTCGGAATACATTAAGTCACCTGACTGCTAAGACCCATGATTGGCTTATGGTCACGTGACTTTACTGATGAAGGACGGACAGGGAACAATGAAACTACAGCGGCAGACACTTCCATTCATGATAGACCACAATAGGACTGTATACCACTCTCTAAAGTAGTAATCCTTTCATTATTGAAGAATAATGTACAAGGTTACAGGAAAGGAAGCGGTTTACAAAATGAAACTGAATTCAATTTCAGAGTTCAAAGCCAGATAAAATTTTGATTATTGGGGTTTTCCCATGAAAATCAATTATCCTTGGGATAGGTGATTAATGCCTGATCACTGGGGCTACCACCAATCACTAAAATGGGGGCCTCAAGTCCCCATTCTTCATCTCTGCACTCGCTTAGTGAGGAAGGCTTTGAATAGAGCAGTTGTCGAGCAGTGTGATTGAGAGGCACATTTCTAGACGGAATAACAGGTATAAGAGATTACAACACAGAGTTATGAGAAAAGGCTCCGAATTGTTATTTCATAGTTAACACAATGATTTACTAACAGACATGTCAGGAGATGTCACAGGTCCTCTTTAATTGTAATATGCTGTTGTTTCTTTAGTGCAGGGGTGTCAAACTGCGTCAATAGGTGTACAGGGTTGTCACTATTGGTCCAGGACCTCTGCAATATTACCACTAAAGCAGGGGTTTCAAACTGCGGCCCTCCAGCCGTTGGGAAACTACAACTCCCATCATGCATGTGTATAATCTATAACAGTGGGCATGATGGGAGTTGTAGTTTCCCAACGGCTGACAGCCATTGCACTGTCTGGCTACAATGGGTCACTGGCTGGCCACAATGGGGGCACTGCCTGGCTACAATGGGGCACTGCCTGGCTACAATGGGGGAACTGCCTACAATGGGGCACTACCTGGCTACATGGGGGTACGGCCGGGCTACCATGGGGCACTTCTTGGCTACATGGGGCACTGCCTGGCTACAATGGGGGCACTGCCTGGCTACAATGGGGGCACTGCCTGGCTGCAATGGGGGCACTGCCCGGCTACCAGGGGGTACTACCTGGCTATAAGGGGCATCTACCTGCCTATAGGGGCATCTACCTGACTATAAGGGACTACTGCCTGGCTATATGGGCATCTTCCTGGCTATAGGGGCATCTGCCTGGTTATAAGGGACTACTACCTGGCTGTAGGGGCATCTACCTGGTCATAAGGGTCACTACCTGACTATAGGGGCATCTACATGGCTATAAGGGACTACTACCTGGCTATAAGGGACTACTACCTGGCCACAGGGGCTACTGTCTGGCTACAGGGGCTATTACATGGCTACAGGAGCTACTACCTGGCTACATGGACTACTACATGGCTACAGGGGCTACTGTCTGAGTACAGGGGCTATTACATGGCTACCATATGAGGTGCTATAGATGGGAAGTTTTTGTATAGGAATTGGTAGAGAAGCGCTGATAAATTGAGGAGTCTAAGATGTTTGTTTTGTAAATTTTACAGTGAAGAGTCGAGGCCGGGAGAAGTCGTCATGGTGTCTGGGACAGATGGAGGAGACTGAGAAGAGAAAGGGAACAACTCTTCAGAGACGTCACCTGTGAGTCCCTGGATGTAACTTTACTGTAATCGATTAGATGTCTGTAGAACTTGTGTACAGCTGGTATCCAACACTGTATGGTCACTGTATGCCTCGCCCGCCCGGAGGTCAGCCCTTGACTCTGCGCAGCCATTGTAACACGGCTACGCAGAGTCAATCAGCAGCTGCACACTCGCTGTTACACTGCTCTGCATCTCCCGGACCTGGACGCGAGGACCATGGGATCGTGGCATGGTGAGTAATTTTTTTTTATTTTATCAATATCTACTACCTGGCTACAAGGGGGCACTGGCTGGCTAAAAGGGGGCACTGGCTGGCTACATGGGGGCACTGTCTGGCTACAAGGGGGCACTGGCTGGCTACAAGGGGGCACTGTCTGGCTACATGGGGGCACTGTCAGGCTACATAGGGGCACTGTCTGGCTACATAGGGGCACTATCTGGCTACATGGGGGAGCTGTCTGGCTACATGGGGGAGCTGTCTGGCTACAATGGGGGCACTGTCTGGCTACAATGGGGCAATGCCTGGCTACAATGGGGCACTGCCTGGCTACAATGGGGGCACTGCCTACAATGGAGCACTACCTGGCTACATGGGGGCACTACTTGGCTACAATGGGGGCACTGCCTGGCTACAATGGGGGCACTGCCTGGCTACAATGGGGCACTGCCCGGCTACCAGGGAGTACTACCTGGCTATAAGGGGCATCTAACTGACTATAAGGGACTGCTGCCTGGCTATATGGGCTACTACATGGCTACAGGAGCTACTACCTGGCTACATGGACTACTACATGGCTACAGGGGCTACAGTCTGGCTACAGGGGCTATTACATGGCTACCATATGAGGTGCTATAGATGGGGAATTTTTGTATAGAAATAGGAATTGGTAGAGAAGTGCTGATAAAGTGAGGAGTCTAAGATGTTTGTTTTGTTAATTTTACAGTGAAGAGTCGTGGCCGGGAGATGGCGTCTGGGACAGATGGAGGAGAAGAAGAAGAGAAAGAGAACAACTCTTCAGAGACGTCTCCTGTAAGTCCCTGGATGTAACTTTACTGTAATCGATTAGATGTCTGCAGAACTTGTGTACAGCTGGTATCCAACACTGTATGGTCACTGTATGGCGGAAATATTGGTTGTAGTATAATGGTTTTTATTCAGTAATGGTCAGTTTGTATTATTTGGTCACTATGTGCTGGTGATATGTGGTCTTAGTAAGATATTAGTACTATTAGCCTGGGATTCTGGTTTTGTGTAGCGGTGTTATTTGGTAACTGTATGACTATTATTTAGTAGTTTTATACGTAGCACATTGTGTTAAAGCTTTTTGTATATTTTAGATTTTGCTGTTGGTGATGCAATGTGTCGCATTATGTTATGGGAGTGGGGGGGCGAAATTTCTTCACCTCGCCCTGAGTGAAATTTAGCCTAGGAACGGCTCTGTGAGCAAGTATGGTGATGGTTGGAGCTGTATAACCTCCACGTGCTGCTCTAAAGGCATCATCAAGTCTCATATGATTGTTGACCACCCCATCTCCCCAAATCTAATCGTATGATTTTAAATTAATCAGATATTAAGAAGTCTTTTTTTGTCTCTTTTTGAATCAGTGGTACACTAAGTCCCTGTAAGCATGCCCCTTTATAGCTCCATACATGGATATAATATAGTGTTTATGAGGCCTGAAGGGCATTTTCTTTTATCACTCTTAATGCTTATTTCCTGTATCAATTTTAAGAGGAAATACTCAAGTGAAATTTGCATGTAGTAATACTCAGGGTTTCTTTATAGGAGGAAGAGTAAAGTATTCTAATGAGCGACTCCTAGAATTCAATGTGTTTGCTTTTATGAGAGACGAGCAGGTATAGCCTGTATGCAGAACACGTTTGTCAACATGTTGGCTGGAATTGTCAAAAAGAACCTAAGGCGCTGTTGTCACAAGTGATATGGGAGGGAAATTTTGCTGTTTTGATACAAATATTTTTTTTCATATTTTAAGTATCTGTTGTCCTAATATCTTTGTTTTTTCTGTAACCCCTGCTGAAGGCTCCTGTTGAAATACTTGGTGCACACCATGCTGATTCTCAAATACTAGATAGATGACGAGACAACGAAATAGTCATTAATAGCAGTATTATACAGGCATGACTGTACCGCCTAGAATTAGATAGATTGTATAGTTACCGTTCTGGAATTTTATGGTAATATACCTTAGGATGGTTTAACAAGATTTTCATATCTACAGTGATCTAAGTTGGTTCAGTAGAACCACAGGTCCAGGTTTTGACTTTCTAATATATCAGCAGAAATTGTACATGTTCACTGATGGTTTTTTTTTTTTTAATAGAAGGCAGGAAAGTGAGGACCACGTGGTGAAGCTAGTACTTACAGATGTACATGGTGTTGTAGAAGTAACATTTAGGCTAGGTCCACACCACATTTTTAAATCCTGTTATAAGGTACTGTATTTTTGTGTTAGGCAAATTTAGCAATAAAATGTCAATGGAGCCAGACATAGAAAGGAAACTGCCTCTTTCTGTCCTGTTTAAAAACAGGATTTAGATGGGTCTTGTTTTTTATGTACAACAGGATTAAAGGCAACAGGTAATATACATCCTTTTGCATCTTGTTTCCAAGATCCTTTTTTTCTAAGAACTTTTTACACAGACAGATGGAGGACAAAAGAGTACCTGAAATAAAAGAGAAAAAAAGGTATTCATTAAAGGGGTAACACAGAAGCCTATGGCCGATGAACGCCAAAGTATGGGATTCCATGTAGGTTTAATGGGAGGCTCAAGTGATATCACTGTCCATACATACTGTAGTTAGCCCTTACTAAGGGCCACATGTATGAAAACTGTATAGGTCTAAAATTCCCTTTGTTGCCCATAGCAACCAATCAGAGTGCCCATTTCATTTCATATAGGGCTCTGAAAAAACAAAAAAGGGGCGCTCTGATTGGTTGTTATGGGCAAGAAAGTTAGTTTTAGACTTATACAGTTTTCATACATGTGGCCCTTAATGCTTTCTGAAGCAGAGCGTAAGGTCTGATTCAGAACCTTTGTCACATTGACCCCAAAAAATCACCATATGGTGCTTTAATATTAACATGAAGACACTGGCACCGCAGGGAACATTAAACTGACCTATTGTAGTCAGTGAGGTTGGTTGGGCGCCATTGGTGTCCATTGTAAAACAGGTCCATTTGTAACTCGACAACGGAGGTTCCAAACAGAACCTCCAACACGGATGTGAACCAGGCCTAAAGAATGTCTGTCCTCCCTTCCCCCCCAGGCTCAGGTTTAAGCTGCAGTCCATATTGGAGGAAGGATGCAGGGTAGTTACTAGGAGACCCAAAACATTGGGGAGTCTGTTATCCCCAAACTGTACCAGTGGGGGTACATTGGGAACCACCTGGCTGGATAGTAAAGGCTTCTTCAAATGTGGCTCTAGACACTGTAGAACCTGTGGTTTTGCTATGAAAACAAAGGAATTTTATAATAGTGAAAATACAAGAAAATACACAATAAAACAGTTAATTAACTGTAATTCTCATTTGGTGGTCTACGTAGCTGTATGTACTATATGTAATTTGTATTATGTAGGGAGCACGATCCCACAAACTAAAGACAAGATTCTTGGAACATCTCAACGATATAACTAGTATGGCAATAAGAAACAGGTCGAGTTTATCACAACATTTTAGGGACGAACATGATAACAATCCTGAGGGTCTAAAAGTTATGGGTATTGATAGAATCGAGAAGCCTGCCAGAGGTGGGGATTTAGAAAAACTATTACACGATAGAGAAGCTTACTGGATTCTAACACTCAATACCACATATCCAGGAGGTTTAAACCACAAAAGGGAAATCATGTTTCATTATTGATTTTGTTCACAGCCAAACTGTATCGTTGCGCTGTGCCTCGCCTTTTCGGCATGTCTTTAAAAATATATCCAATTGAAGTTTTACCTTCGTTTTGATGACGTATGATGAGGGGTGTGACAGCTTGTGATATGCGAGTTTGCGCCGATGACTGTCAACACCCATCTCTGGCCGTACGGGCGTACTGCGCATGTCTATGAGGTATTCCTGAGACATATTGCCAGTACCCACTCTGGTAGCACACTGTCTATTGCGCATGTCCGTGACGCATGTCCGGAACACATGGAGATTACCAGAAGTCAACATGGCGTGCCGGTGCGACGGGGCACAGGTAAAATTGATTAGCATTATCTTGTAATATATATATAAAGGATGGTTTTATATATGTTTGGTGTTATGAGTAAGGGCGTTTGAACGGCCGAAACGCGTAAGCCTACTGTGGCTGTTGCCTTTTTTGGGGGGAATGCCGTTATTTGGATCCCAGATGGTTTTATTTGCAATACCAATAAATTTTTGAAATTTTAAACGGATCTGAGTCCAGATTTGCCGCATCAACCTTCTCTTTCATATGGATCAAGTTTAAAGGGGTGTTATCGTTTCATTAAATGGTCTTCAGAATAAGGCCTCGATCACATGGCTTATTTCGCCGCGTATTTGCCGACGGATTGACGATAGTCAATCCGTCGGCAAATCAGTCAGAAATAAGTAACAGCCTATTTTCTATTGATTTCAATAGAAAATACGGCTCGTCGTTCACACGACGCGTATTTCGTGGCCGGATTGCGCCGCGGATTGACGACGGCAATCCGGACGGAAAAACAATGTGCATGTCAATTATTTACGGACGGATTCACCACCTAAAATGATTGGAGATGGTGAATCTGTCGAGAAATCAGTTACAAATACGTGGCACACTTAGTGGCACTTATTTGCAACTGATTTTCAACTGATTTCGGAACGGATTTACGATCGGCAATCCGATGTAAATACATTCTGAAATAAGCCGTGTGAACATTGCCTAAGGGGACAGTGAAAACAAGCAACTTTGCAATTGGATGTCATTAGCAAAGCTGCCTTGTTCTCACAGTGTCCCTTATCTTGTGTTTTTATTTACACTGATATCCAGTGTGGGTCTAATCCCTCCTCCTTGCAATTCACTAGCTGAGAGCTCGATTCACGGAGCTGTGTCTCTGACTCAGAGTTAGGGGCCGTAGCATTTTCTGTTTCCACACCTAGCAGAAACAGACTGCAGCAGATTGTACAATGAGAAAACATGACAGTTTTTTGTCCCTGTGCCTAACTCTCCTGCATACACGCAGATCTGTGCCGTTCTTAGAAAGCTGTAATACTTCTCCAGCTGTGAGAGATCAGTGCTCAGATTAGATTGAATGCAGCCTGTGGCATGTATACAGCTCTTATAAAATAAGACTGATAGGGAGGAGGACACAGTGATATGTTGGACTCAGAGGGGAGGGGGGGGAGTCCTCAGGCCAGCAGTGAAGGGGGGATGATGTTCATCCCCCTGGGAGGGGAAGAAACGCCCCTGCATTCACAGAGCTGGGAAGCTAAGAGAAGTGTGAATCAGTCGAAGTAAGGAAGCGATTCATCCCCTTTAAGCTCACATGCACACAACATATATAAAAGGTGTTGGGTCGCTGCCAGCAGTATTCAAAAGCATCTGGGCAACACTTTCCACTGTATCTTCTATACAGTGTTAGATGTTGCAGTCTTCCATCAACAGTATACGTTAGGAATACTACCGATATATACAGTATATACCGGTATACTCCTGATGGAAGGCATAAATTGTATTGTGAATACGGCATTAAAGATGGTATCCAGATGTAACCTGCTTATTTGTACAATAGGATCAATAGCAACATCATCACCTTCCTCTTTCATCTTTTCAGCAGTGCTTTTCAACAGCATGCAAAATGTGGTGTAAATGGGGCTCATCAATAGAAGAAGTGGACAATGACAGTAAATAAAAATATAATTGTTAATGTTTTTGCACAGACCTTTAAGTCTTCTGTGCATCCTTCACTCCACTGGTCTATTTGCGTAGCATCTCTCTTACCTCCCAACAAAGCTCTATCAGCAGCAACACTAAAGCCGTCTAAAATCAGTGGACATCTTACTTATTAAGCTAGTCCTTCCTTAACCTCTAAAATAACCCTTGGTAATCTCTAACATCATCGGTAAGAAATGAGAAGGTGGGCAAAAGCAAACAACTAGCAACTGGTACATCTATGAACCTTTTATTATAGCACACAAGGTAATGGGTCTTCACTTTTATACTACCATGTGCATTAAAACAGAGGGCCCCAACTCCAATCCTCAAGGCCCACCAACAAGTCATGTTTTCTGGTTTTCCTTAGTATTGCACGGGTGATATAATTATTGTCAGTGTATTCTGTGGGAGATCCTGACACAGGTGATATAATTATTGTCAGTGCATTCTGTGTGAGATCCTGAAAACATGACTTGTTGGTGGGCCTTGAGGACTGGAGTTGGGTAACACTGAATTAAAAGGTTACTTTGTGGGATCGCCCATGTTGGGGCGTTAACTCCACTAAAGGGCATCCTCTTTAGGAATTTAATCTTGTAGGGACGAGATTACGAAAAAAAATATTATCTCCTAGTTTATTTTGGAGAGTTGGATCTGTACGAATCTGCATGTTGGTACCCCCTTGAGGGTCAATGTCCACATGAAACCAGGTGATCATTGGGTGAGTCCTGTCTATGTGACCGTTATTGTCTATGTCTTTAAGTACTTGTGTGTCCTAGGTGTTTTTGTCTTATTTTATATGCTGTATTGAAAGTTAAGTTTTAGGATTCACACGTGCTGCACCAATTCTCTGGAACATGCTACCGCAGGCGATCAGGCACACTCAGAACTCTCATAGCTTTAAGAGGGCCCTGAGAATACATCTCCTCAGTCTGGCCTACCAGAATCCCTAATGGCCAACCCCCCCTCCCCCCCTCACCCCACACACACACTTTCTAGCGCACTTATTTTCGGCACTTAACTGTATATAGATGTACTGTCTGGGTGGCAGGTCCATCCGAATTCTATATAAAACAACCCCATATTTATGTCACATGGCTAGACCATTGTAAATCTAGCACTTCTTACCCTTCGTCTCACCCATACACCCTAATAGATTGTAAGCTCTTGCGAGCAGGGCCCTCACACCTTGTGTATCATCTGTAAGTAGCTTTTCATTGTACAATATATGTCTTTTGTCTGTACCTACACCCTACAAATAGTAATTTGCTGCGGAATATGTTGGCACTATATAAATAAAGGTTATTATTATTAGGATTTGACATATTACCTATCTGTAAGTACTCAATTTGGGCAGTGACTTTTGTTTCTATGATAGAACAGAAATAAAGGAAATCACGATGCAGGTGCAGACCTAGCCTTACTGAGGGTTCATTTTCGGGTCCTGTTTTTGGTATTGTAAAAATGTATTCCAAATTTATCCTGATGAGGTGCCTTGCTTCTGTGTAACCATACACGTTTGTTAAATAGGGCAAGTGTAGTCAAATTAGGACTACGTTTGCTTTATAAAAGTCAATGGCCTCATAGCGGGCCCACTGGTATCTGTCAGGATACATTTTTACGATATTCCGACGGATACTGCAACAGGGTCGAGAATGGTTTTTGGATGGAGCCTTAGGGTATGTTTACATGGCTTATTTTGGGATGCATTTGCCACGTATTGAGAGCGTACTGCGCTCTAATACGAGCGAAATATGCCCCAATCATTACGGTATTCCACAGTTCTCATAGAAAACTATGGATTATGCCTCCTCTCCCCGCTCTTACAATATGATCGTATTGTACGAGCGGGGAGATAACTGACATATCATCTATTCACGGCGCTTACGCGCCGCAATTAATGACAGTCTATGGGGCCGGCGGGCCGCGGCCCCCCTCCTTCCCCGCACGCTGATCGGCGCGACTCCTGAACATACGGCGTAATTGCGGGGCGTACTCTACGCCCCGCAGTTAAGCCGTGTGAACATACCCTTACTCTAAGCTTGCTATATGATGCATAAAAATTTTAACACTAACAGCACTAAGATTTTAACAGTTTATTTGTGCTCAGATAACAATCCCAATTTTTACACTAAATCTTTGAGGGTGTATTTTGGATATGCTGCTTCCTTTCTTTTTGGATTGGACAGCTTGCTACATGAGTCTGTGGTAACATAACATTTTATTGTATTTGCACAAAGACATGGCTTTTTCCCCTGACTTCCCTAACCTACAAAGCCTGTCTAAATAGCTCAGTCTGGGCCCTTGAAGAACATTATGTGTCATTTTAATTAAAGGAGCTGTCTGAGATTAGAACAAAGGACCTATTCTTTCAATGAGTTTTGTAAGGTATTGTAGTTTAGTAATAAAGCAGACACTTTTTTGATCTTAGACAAGCTCCTTAATTTCTGTATTCACTATGATGTCTTTTTAGGTTGGTCATTGAATTAGTGTTACTTATACAGGTCACACCCAAAATCTGAAAACTGCGATGAAACCCACGACAAAAAATGAAAACAGAGTGTAAAATACTGGCTGGGTTCTGATTAGAATCTGACCAGTATTTTGTCTGTTCCAATTTAGATGTAGCTGTAGGGTATATCTATAGGATATGCTACAAATGTTTGACAGGTCCCTCTGGGATCCACACCTTTCTTGCAAATAGGTCCTCAAAAGTCTCCATACTGAATGGAGAGTCGGTGCCCTTCCACACTGCTCTCCATTATCTATGGTGTATTCAGCTCGGGATTCTCAAAGAACAAAATGAAGAGTACCAAACAAGCATCACCTTCTCTTCGTTCTGCATGGAGACTTTTGAGGGCCTGTGCTCACAATAGGTGTAGCCCAATAGATGGGATCCACATATCAATATAAATGTCTGAGATGGGAACACCCCTTTAACATTACAATGACATGTCCCTATAAAATAAGCATTGGAGGCAGCCTAAATAGCTGTATTCCCTATTTAGATGACTTTGATTTTGCCCTTTTGATCCTGTGTCCTAGGAAATATAAAGAATGTGTTCTATGTTTACAAGATCAGTCCTATATTGTCTTGTAAATCCAGTCCGAGTCTTTATGTGCTTGAACATCATTCCTCATTGAGGCTACTGGGCAAAAGAGTTCTTGTTAAAAGGAGAGTACAAAAGGGTTTTATAGCACACATTCCTTCACTTACATAAGACACATGACAAACAGCTCTAAGGTGCGGGAGAATGTGTTGTCTCTAAGGGCACAGCATACAAGTAAAGTAGGTTCTAGAAACTGCAAACACTTTAAAGGCCCCGTTCACACGGCTTATTTGCCGACGGATTGGCGCCGTATTCCGCGCCGGATTTGCGCTTCAATACGGCGCCAACCCGTCGGAGTCATTACGGTAATCCACTGCTCTCATTGAGAACAGTGGAATCCGTCGCTCCCCCCCGCTCGGCAAATCCGCCGCGGGGGAGAAAGTGACATGCACATTATTTCCCGGCGCGGACCGCGCCTGTAAACAATGCATTGTCTATGGGGCCGGGAGCGGCGCCCCCGCCGCGCTCCGGCCCCGCCCCGCCCCGCCCCGTATTCACGGCGGATTTGTGCGCTCAATACGGCGCACAAATCCGCCGTGAATAAGCCGTGTGAACACGGCTAAAGGGAACCCATGATGTTTCCAGTAGGAGCACCAGCCTCGAGCTTTTATAACCTCACTGTATCTGTCGGACTTTTCGGCCGGGTTCACATGGCTTATTGCTTACGTATTGGGGGGGACGGATTTCTCCCCGAAATTACGCCGGCTCCGTGCAGCGGGGCGGGGGGCCGGCAGCTCGCCGGCCCCATAGACATGCATTATCCACGGCGCGTATCCCGCCGGGATAATGTGCATGTCACTTTCTCCCCGCTCGGCGAATACAAGAGACCGAATCCATAGTTCTCTATGAGAACGGTGGATTACCGTAATGCCTGGCACGGATTTCAGCCATACTGCAGCGCAGTACGGCGCGCAATACGGCTGGAATCCGTGCCTGAAATAAATTGTGTGAACGGCTCCTTCAGATTAGTAAATAATGAAGGCGCCTTCTTAATTGACTGCAAGCAGAGATATTAAAGGGGTTTTGCCATGCTGTAATGTTGATGTGGGATCCTCCAAAATGGGTATTTAATCACTTTTCTAAATATATTTCATTAGAAATATTGCAGTCTGAGAGAGCTACAGGCTGCCTTACCTGCCCTTAGTTACTTCAATGCTTGTACTAGATACGACCAGGCAGAGTGACAAGATCTGCTGGCCCTGCTTGCGCAGAGAAGACACCTTCTCTGATGAGAGGGAGCTGAAGGCACCGGGTAGAAATATGTTTTCTTTTGTATATAGAAACCACTAGTTGCAGTGTGATTATCTGAGAAGATCCCTGCTTTATCTGATGACAGGGAACATGAAGCCTTTCCAGAGGCTGAAGAAGCTTTCAAGCTGCTGTGGAAAAAAGCTGTTGTCTTTTGTATACAGATTCCACAAGTTGTAGTTTGATTATTTGAGTGAACATTTCACACGATCCCTTATGCACGGCTCTGTGTTCTGCCTGTCTGCGTCTCTCTCTCTCTCAGCTCCGTGGCTTGTTTACGTTTGCTTCTTAGCAGATAAGGCACGTCCTGGCAAAACCCCTTTAAAAGCCATGAAAAATTGATAAAGAAAATGTAAAAAGTGCAGAGGCAGCAATTGCACTTTACTACTAGGGCGACATGTACAAACTTTTGGGTACGGGCCCAAATTCTAAATAGTTTTAAAGAGTGTGAATTCACCAAAGTATAACCTTTCTTCCATGTCATACATACAGGCGCATGTAGTACCAATAACAATCAGGCTCGGCGGGCCGGGAAACGGGTGGGCAGAGGTAGGCGATCCCCAAAAGGGCCCTACCTCTGCCTGTTCCTAAGGGGAGCCGGGGGGCCCGAACCTCGGGGGGCTTCCGGGCCGTGTGGCGCACATACAGCTGAGGGTTCGCGAGCAGAGAGCAGTGCTCCTGCTCCGAGACGTGTGAGGCTCCGTGTTGACACAGGGGGCCATGGGTCTTCATAGCGGGGGACCGCCCGGCCCCGTGCTGTACTGGGCGTGGGCTGAAGTGAGGTCCGTGACGCCCCCTTCCCTTTGGGGCACAGCATCATAGATGTGCGCCCGGGGGACTCCGGAGGAGCACCCCGGGGATTGGAGGCGTGGCCAAAGAGGGCGGTGGCCGTGAAGGGGGAAAGGTGGTATAATTGTTTTTTTTTTAACTCCGTGCCCCCCCTATTATAACTTCCCTGTGTGCCCCCTATTTTATAATACTGCATTGCCCCCTAATTCTATTATCCGCCTGGTGCCCCCTATAAATACTCCCTTTTGGGCCCCCTAACTATATATACGCCGGCCCCCCTATATCAATATATGCCTGCCTGTGTCCCCCCTTTTTCCTATAAATATACCCCTGTGTCCCCCTATATACCTCCTGTGTGCCCCTTTTTTCCTGCCTGTGTCCCCATATACCCCCGATGCCTTACATCCCTAACTTTTTTCCCCCTATATCTTTTGAATGCCTGAGTGCCCCTAAAACCCTTTCCGGGTGCCCCATATACCTTCCAGTGCCCCTATATACCTTCCTGATGCCCTTATACCTCCTGAGAGTGCCCTAATCTATATCCTGTGAAGACCCCCTTTAAACCCCTGCCTAGGGTCCCCTTTAAATTCTATATCCTCCCTGAGAGTTCCCCTAATACCTCCTAGAGTGCCCCCTTAAATAAAATTTCCTCCAGAGTGACCCTATATTATATACCCCTGAGTGACCCTTTATTTATATACCTGCCTAAAGGACCCAATATTTTAAAAATCTGGTAGGGTACAAAATCTATATATGCTTGACTGAGGGGCTATTTAATACCTCCTAACGTGGGGACCTATATAACCCCGCCTTTTTGAGGGGACATATATCCCTGTCTAACTGCAGGGACCTATTAGCTTCCCTATTGGGGGGGCATATTCCTGTCTAACGGGGGACTTATATCCTATAAGTAAGGATTGCTGGAAATGTGAGGATTCAAGATATTTGTGTCCAAATCTGCAGGGACGATATTGGGGCCCGGGAGAAACCCAGCAAGAAGGTGTAAACCCGGAGGGAAAGAAAAGGAAAGTAAAGACGCTGACAAAAAGATGTCTCCTTGGTCATAATTAACGCAGTGTAATCATTTATATGTCTGCAAGCTACATACAATAGTACTACCACGTCGGTCACTGTATGGCGGGGGTAATGAATCAGAGCCATGTACAACTGAGGGCCAGGGTGCTCGCTTTTCGGTGGGGGTTGGCAGGATTATTTGATACTTAATATTAATATTTGGGGTCTTGGTTTTGTAGGGGTTTTTTTAGAAACCCTCATTTTTTTGGTAGATTTCTCCATTTATGGTGTATTTTTTTGTGACTTTTTATTTGGGGTATTACACTGCATATGTAGGTGAGCATTTTTTGAAAAAGCAGATTTGTCAGGGGCTGTTTTTCATTGTATACACTGTGAGGTGATGGAAAGGTCTTTTGGGGAATATGCGAAAATTAGTGACAGGAGCAAAAATTTTTTCTATGTAACAATACATCCCTTCACAATGTGGCGTGAAAAATTCCGTTTGGGCCCCAGAACGCCCCTGGGGGGAGGTTACTGGTAAAGGAGTTTCTAAGTGGCCCAAAGAATGGTGCAGGGGGGAAGTGGGCAGGGGGGAAAAGGGGCCTGGGCAGGGGGGGCGAAGGGGCCTGGCGAGGGGGAAGAGGGGAAATTTGGGGGGTGCAATTTTTTTGGGGGCGAGGGGGGGGGGGTGCCATTAGCTTACTTGCCCCAGGGCACCAAATCCTTTTCCCGGCCCGGGTAGGCACCACCTTTAACTTGGGCTGGGTTTTCTAACTGTTCTGCACCAAAGTTTGGGTAAAAAAATCATAAATGTGTTAATTTTCATGAATGTGAGCAACACAACCCCCGAGAGGCACAAACTTTTGGTGCATTAAAAAGTTTCGGCAGGCCTTGTCACGGGCAAAATTTGGGAAAGCGGCTGTTCATACATCTATAGAACTGGTCTACTACAGCTTTTGACGCCAGATAACCGCTACAGCCCGTTCATACATGTCGTCCTAGTGCCCAAATGCTCTTATGCCTCCTAAGACGACCCACAGGCTTATGGTAGGTATGGGGCCCCCTTAAAAAACTGGTATTGGAAACCCATGATTTTTTAAATTACCTCTTTTTTTATCATATATAAAAATTTTCAAACCTGCAAACTGCTTTCCCCCTATATTTTCCACCACAAAAGGGTCGAGGGGGACAATTTTTTGAAAAATTTTGGGCAATTTGGGCCCCCATGATCCCCCATTTGGTGAAAAGGTTTTTTTTTTTAGCCCCCTTTTATTACAGCCATCAAAATTTTAGGGGGGGGGGGCTTCAACCCTTTTGGCGCCCCTGCTTTTTAACCCCAAAACCTTCGTCAGTGAGCAAAGTGGTTGCATGCAGGATGTCTAGTTACTGGAATTGGAGCAAAAAGCTCAATAGCATACAAATCCGGTATGAAAAGGGGTTTTCGGAGTGGGGTTTTTTAACGTGGCCGCCAGAGGACATTTGTTTGGCCGCATACATTATTATTGTAATTGCAGAGGAATTCTGGCACCATTTCCACCAAAATACTGGCACACATGCTTACACCACATTTTAGATAGTTTCTAGACATCTCTACACGTTGTCTGATAATAGGGAATGCCCCTTTTTAAAGGCGCATGGTTTTTTTGAAAAAAAGGTGTGGTTTAATTTTTAAACACGAACGCCAAAAATGTTGGGGGCCCCCGTTTTGCAGCAATAAGTAAGCAACTTTATGAAGTTAAACCTTAGAATAAACACGGTCCAGGTTTATCCAGGACTGTGGAGTCAGAGTCGATGTCCATTTCGGTTGAGTCAGAGTCGTTTTAAAATGGACCAACTCTGACTCCAAAAATATACAATAAATTGGTCCAGTTAGATCAATGCAGTGCCAAGAGCAAGGGGAAAAAGGTCTTGTCAGTGCTATTGCCCCATATCTTCAGCCCAGCCCAAAGAGTTAATTTTGAAAAGGGATTTTGGGTGACCGGGGGCAGGCGAAGCGTTGCCGCAGGGGGGAAAATTCCCCTCCCATAGCAAACAGATTGACCAGATTTCAGCAAAATTTTTACTTTTTCAAAAAGAAAGGTTCAAAAATTCATAGAACTGACGTGCATGGGGAAATTCCTTTATACCATAATTGTTAGAGATTTGCCCATTTGGGCCCCCCTTTTCCCCAACCCAAGTTAGTGTAGGAGGGGGTTTTTAGCCTGGAAATAATTAGATGAGATTTAGGTTAGCTATGAAGGGAAAATCTGACAGGGGATACTATTTTTTGAAACAAATTCAAGACTCCACAAATGTTTCAAGATTTTATTGAAAACTTTTTTTCCCACTTCAGATAGTTTTGCATATTTACAATTTATTAAATTTTTTGTGTTCTAAAGCTGTATCTAAAAAATACATTTTTTTTCTACTAAACACTTATTTTGTATCATAAGGGGTAAAAAAGAAAGTTGTCACTTTTAAAATGGCCAATATGAGGGATGAAGCCTTTTTCTTACAGACTCCACAGCCCTGGATTTATCAGCACTAAGAGGGACAGTTATGAAAACTGTCTAAGATTTTTTCCTTGTTGCCCATAGCAACCAAGCAGAGTTCCCCTTTCAGTTTTCCAGAGCACTATGTGAAAGTAAGGGGAGGCTCTGATTCTTTACAAAGGGCAACAAAGAAAGTCTTAGACCTAGACAGTTTTCATATGTGTGGTCCAAAGATGTCCAACTCATTTTTACCATGGGCCACAACAGCATTGTGATTGCCCTCAAAGGTCCATTGAAGTGTGGGTAGGTGCCTTGGTATGGCTGTCAGAGCTGTGCCTCTGCCTGTGAGTTGCACACCAGCTGTGTCTTAGCTCTTGGGAGCTACATGAAAGAGCGAGATTGCAAGATTCGGCCCTCGAACCTTGAGTTTGACACCTGTGGGTCACTAGACAGTCATCCAATGCACCACATTTATCAAAGTTTACACCATCTAAGTATTAGCATTGATAAATCTGCCCCTTTGTTTCTGCTGCTACTTAAAACCATTGTGAAGCGACCCCTTTCCAAGTCCTGGGAACTGACTATGATAAGAAGCATGTAAGAGATACAAACAGATCTACCCCCAAAAAATAAAATAGAAACAAACAGAATTTTCACTTGTTTAATTGCTGCCCACAGATACATAAGTATATTGTGCGCTATTTTTATGCTTCAGGGTGTCTGTCAACAATCTTATTTCATAGTAGTTCAGAATGTGATGAAGGGGACTATCAGAGCACTAGTAGGTTTCCTGCGCCATTCAACGAGCCAGAACTGGATTAATGTACCAGAGCAAATATCTGTGCACACAATGAACAGGATCTCCTTGTGCCAGCCAAGCACATACTGTAACTGGCATCAAAACGTCAGGAACTCAGGATTCCTCCTTTGGTCATGATAAAGGGATCATTTAGTTCTTTAAGGCCCTATTTGCATCACATTCCTGTGATCAGCTGAGGGTACACGTTTGAATAGCCTAAAAAAAGAATTTTAGATCCATATACTATAGTGGGAAAAATGTAGATCAAAAGTGCATACTTTTAACAATGTTTGCCTCATTACCTTTTGTATACAGTTTTTGTAAAGGATAAAAGAACGTAGACTATCATGCTTTTTTCACAAACCTATAAATATACTTTTTCTTTTTTTGAGTCAATAGGAAACATATGCACATGAAATGCTCCATGATTGCATACATTAAATGGTTACATTGTATTGCATATAATATTTAAAAGAAACTTTATGTAAATAAATTCTCTAATAGGGTATGTTCACACGGTGTGTTGGATCCATTATTGGAACCGTAAAACACATTCAAAAGTGTTGTGTAAATTGCATCCAAAACGTATCCAACACGCATCTTATAGTTTTATATAGGGCGTCTTTCAGATCAAGAATTGACATGTCAATTCTTTGAACGGATTAGAAAGAAGCATCAGAAAGACACATGTAAACACGCTCGGCGATCAATCGTCTGAACGCCGATGCGTGTTTTACATTGAAATATATTCTTAGATGCGTGTTTGGGTTCGTTTAGGGTCCGAAACACAGATCCAAACACAGAGAAGAAAACAAACTCTCAGCAGGAACGCCAGGAATCATCAACAAGCTGGCATAGGCTGCAGGGAGGAAGTTCTTTATGATGGAGCAGGTAGATAGCTAATGGACATCATGGAATGCCCTGGCCCTTTAAATCTTAGAAAGCCAGCATGTGTCTAAAGCAGCGTTCAGGAGCTGGCACAGGAGTGAGGAGAGGAGAGTAGCTGCTCAAGAGAGCAATGCTGACACGAGCGCGACTGCGGTCCGGAGCGGGGACCGCGGTGCACATTGTGACAGTACTCCCCCCTCTCCCTTATTCCGAAATCTCTGGAGGAGGTGTAGGGCATCGATATTACCCTCGGGTACCCAAGAGCTTCCCTTCAGACTTCATATCTCGCTGGATCCAGGAAACTTCTTGGACTTGGGGGTCTACAGCTGGTACACCAGAGGCGGTCCACAGGGTGAAAGAAGGGTGGGGTTTAGACCTGCATCATTGGGGGAGGACTACTTTCAACTGCAGCTATAGGATTGATGTGGCAGAAGGGTCTTTGCTTGCTTTTCACCACAGGCATCCGGAAATGCTTGGCAGGGAATAAGAGTAACTGGAAGTGGAGTCAAGACCGCAGGTGTAGAAGCGGGTTGCAGCGGGCAGGGTGACGAGTGGCACTGTGAGTGACACTGCAGACCACAGCGAGTGATCTTTCCTTTTTTCCAATCCAATACTGGGGCATACAGCTTCAACCATGGAAGACCCAGAAGAACTGCTGAAGTGGAATGTAGGAGGACGTAAAACTAAATCAAATCTTCTCCTTGTGTGACCTCCCAACCTGTAGCGTTAACAGTTCAGTACGGTACAGAACAGAGTCCTTCAAGACCTCCCCATTGACAGAAGACAATAACAGAGGCCTGTCTAGTTGGGTGACTGGCAGATGGATTTTGGCAACCAGGGAAGAGTGGATGAAGTTTCCTGCGGAACCAGAGACCAGGACATCAGGGACTTGAAAGCTGAGACCAGATGCAAAGCTGATAGTGACCGTCGTGGTCAAGCTTTGGAAATGTGGACAAAATCTTCGCCCAGGCTTGCCTCTCTCACGAGGCCTAGGTGCTGGAGTATCTCAGATGAACTCGGGTAAACTGGGCAGTATTTTAGGAAATGTTCAGTACTGCCACAGTATAGTAAAAGGTTCAGACTGCACCTGCGAGTGCGTCCCTCCTTTGTTAGACAAACTCTCTCCACCTGTATAGGTTCATCCAGAGGACACTTGAATAGCGGCAGTGGAGGACTTAGGAAGACTGGTGTGAGGCAAATAAGATTGCGAGGCTGTGAGGACTGCTGGCGAAGCTCTAATTCTCTTTCTGAAAAATGAATGCCTATTCTGGTGGCTAGAGTGATGAGGTTGTCCAGAGTAGTTGGTAGAACACAACCACCCAGTTCATCTTTGATTCGCCCAGCAAGGCATTCCCAGAAGGCCACTACAAGAGCCTCATAATTCCAGGCTAGTTGAGGCACCAGAGAGCGGAACTGAATAGCGTATTGCCGCATCGTGGAATATTGCCACACCGTGGAATCGCCTTGGCGTAAGCAAAGCAGGAATCGTGCGTCAGAGGAATCGTGCCTGGATTCCTCAAGAACCTTGCAGAAGGAATCAAGAATTCTTGCAGGTTAGCCGTCAATGGATCTTCTTACTCCCAGAAGGGTGAAGACCAGGCCAAGGCTTCACCGGAGTGCAAACTTATAATGAAGGCCACCTTGGCTCAATCTATATTGAGAAACCCACAGCATGTCTTGGGGTCACCATGGTAATGAGATGGCAGCAGCGGATGCAAACCAGGACTGGAAAAAGCAGGTGGAGGTGTAGCCACAGCAGGTGCGGGTGCAGCCTCTGGAAGACGTGTATTGTTAGTCTGCAGCATCTCAAACAGATGCTGTTGGCGGCTGCTTAGACGGGCCACCATGTCTGCGATGTGATGGATGTCTGGCAGAGGCACATTGGGATCTAAACCAGGAATCACAGAACACAGGCTGCAGGAAGGAAGTTCCTTATGAAGGGACAGGTGGCCAGCTATTGGACATCATGGAATGTGCTGGTCCTTTAAATCTCAGAAAACCGGCGTGTTCACCCTAGAGAAGAAGTACACGTGCGGCGGTTACAGGCAGCAGACTGGAGTGGAGCAGAAGCAAGGAGAGGCGAGTAACTGTCAGCAAGATAGCCGGAGAGGAGCGCTGACACTAGTGCATCCGTGGTCCGGAGCAGGGACAGTGGCGCACATCGTGACAAAAGGGATGAATAAAACGGAAATGATAACATGGAAAACAAGCCAGACTTTAAAGAGTTAAAATCATGCTGTAGACTCTGCTTAGGTGCATAAACCAGAACTGCATTTCTCATTAAGGTATTTTCTTAAACTCAGGAGAAATAGGTTCCACCACAAGCCCTCTTCTAAAAAAAATTCACCTTTAATATATAGCCCCATTGAGAATATAGTCAACACAGGCTGTAGGCCCAGTTCGTGTCAGACTAGGGTGTCCAGGCATACCTCCCAACTTTTAGAGATTGCAAAGAGGGACACATCAGGCCACTAACCACTAATCCAAAAAAACTGATTAGAGGAAATAATCACAAAGATAAGAAAAAACAAAAACCTTGTTCACATCGGACTTCAAAAAGAGGAATTGTAACAAAAAATGGCAATACAATTTAAATCAATCAAACACAACACATTTCTCAGCTGCATAAAACCAAACAGACTTCCATATATCTGAACATACAAAGTTATATATAGTGTGACACCTCACATGCCTTCGGCCGCCTTCTTGGCTCGGCCCGGGGGGCTTTCAACTCACGGATCGGCGCTTTGGTTAAAACGGATTGGCACTCCCCAAAACAGGCTTCAATTTATCCTGGCTTCAGCCAGTTTTATTAGCACCGAAAAAGCATACAAAGCAACATAACACAAATAAAACCCTCGGCCGTCTAAACCACTAGATTCACATAAACAGTCCCTCTCTACTCAGGGTCTGTGCCTACCACACAGCACCACATACCCATATTCTTAAATGTATACTTGTGGCTTTTCCCCAAGCCTCCAGGGGGACCAGAGCTCTCTCTAGCTCCACTACTGCTCCACTGCCCGGTAGGGAGACCACGCCCCCCGATTCCCTGGAGTGGGAGGCCTTTAATCGGTCTCCAGAGACATACCCCAAAAACCCGGCCTGGAATGGCGGGGGCAGCCACCCACCCAACACTATGGCTGTCCAAAAAAGCCACCCCATACATAGCCGCCTAGCAGCTATTCTAGCCACTACTGTAAGTGTCAGTACTTTATCATTACTGACATAATATAGGTGCTTTTCCCCCACTGAGACCAGGTCCTCAGTGGCGCATCTGCAGTATGTCTCTAGCCTCACACCCTCTAGTGGCAGAAACCTGTGACTATCGGGGATCGCTCTGTCACAATACACACAAATCCATACCTCAGCATGTGACCAAGGAGTAAAGAAACAAACTAGGCCACAGTAGGTCTGGTTATGTTACCGGAAGTAAGAACTAACCACGCATCAAAATTAGCCTAACCATCTACTATAAGTATATAAAATACATGAAATGTATACTTTTTTTATTCGTGCCAGTTATCGATTACGATTCCTATCTTTGAAGTCTGATGCACACATGGTTTTTGTTTTGTTTTTTATCTTTGAAAGCTTGACCCATGCAGTTTTTTAGTTGAAAAACCCTTTTGCTTTAGATAAGGTAGTTTTCCAACTAAAGCGCCGTAGATGCTTCCAGTCTCTATTTACTTCCACTGTCTTTAAATGGTGCATGACCACTGCCATTCCATTGACATTAAGCATCAGAAAGTAAATGATACGTGAGCGGTGAAATGGCACATGACCACAGAATCTACTGATTGGCTACAGTGGCCACATACTGTTTAGAGAAAGTGGAAGTAAACAGGGCCCAAATATATGGACAGCAGCTTTTTAGTTGGAAAACCCCTTTAACTAAAACGTGGTCTTTTATGGCTGAAAAATAGATATAAACTAAGATACACATATGCACTTATTTAGATATGTATTTGCATGAGTCCTTCTGACCCTAGATAAGGAGATGTCATCTCTTTGCTGATCCTAAATAGATTCAGAAAAGGAAACGTAAAGGGCTTGTCCATTTGTAAGAAAGAAAAAAACATTTTAGTGGTCTCGGAGGGAGTGAAATGGATTAAAATAAGACTCGCGTTTCCAACTGTCCCAGTTCCCGGGGTGCCTGCCGATGATGCCATGCTCATCGGCATGTGACCCAGTCACATTCTTCAGTGGTCACATGCCATTCAAACATGAAGAGACCACTTAAAGGGTTGTTCCGGGACCTAACAATACTCGTTTGTCCATCGGGGCATGAGTAAAATAGAAGATAAACCTTATACTTACAGTGGCTTGCGAAAGTATTTACCCCCTTGAACTTTTCAACCTTTTGCCACATTTCAGGCTTCAAACATAAAGACATAACATTTAAATTTTTTTGGGACACAATTGTGAGGTGGAACAAAATTTATTGGATATTTTAAACTTTTGTAAACAATAAAAAACTGAAAAGTGGGGCATGCAAAATTATTCGGCCCCCTTAAGTTAATACTTTGTAGCGCCACCTTTTGCTGTGATTACAGCTGCAAGTCGCTTGGGGTATCAGTTTTTCACATCGAGAGACTGAAATTCTTGCCCACTCCTTCTTGGAAAACAGCTGAGCTCAGTGAGGTTGGATGGAGACTTTGTGAACAGCAGTTTTCAGCTCTTTTCCACAGATTCTCGATTGGATTCAGCTCTGGACTGTGACTTGGCCATTCTAACACCTGGAGATGGTTATTTGTGAACCTTCCATTGTAGATTTTGCTTTATGTTTGCGATCATTGTCTTGTTGGAAGATAAATCTCCCTCCCAGTCTCAGATCTTTTGCAGACTCCAACAGGTTTTCTTCCAGAATGGTCCTGTATTTGGCTCCATCTATCTTCCCATCAATTTTAATCATCTTCCCTGTCCCTTCTGAAGAAAAGCAGGCCAAAACCATGATGCTGCCACCACCATGTGTGACAGTGGGTATGGTGTGTTCAGGGGGATGAGCTGTGTTGCTTTTACGCCAAAGATATTGTTTTGCATTGTGGCCAAAAAGTTGGATTTTGGTTTCATCTGACCAGAGCCCCTTCTTCCACATGTTTGTCTCCCAGGTGGCTTGTGGCAAACTTTAAACAAGACTTTTTAT
Source organism: Phyllomedusa bahiana (assembly GCA_025379985.1). Lineage (NCBI taxonomy): Eukaryota > Metazoa > Chordata > Amphibia > Anura > Hylidae > Phyllomedusa > Phyllomedusa bahiana. The sequence continues at coordinate 76,391 of JAODAL010001267.1, read as the reverse complement.
GGATTTCTTTGAGAAATGGCTTTCTTCTTGCCACTCTTCCATAAAGGCCAGATTTGTGCAGTGTACGACTGATTGTTGTCCTATGGACAGACTCTACCACCTCAGCTGTAGATCTCTGCAGTTCATCCAGAGTGGTCATGGGCCTCTTGGCTGCATCTCTAAACAGTCTTCTCCTTGTGTGAGATGAAAGTTTAGAGGGGCGGCCGCGTCTTGGTAGATTTGCAGTGGTCTGATACTCCTTCCGTTTCAATATGATCGCTTCCACAGTGCTCCGTGGGATGTTTAAAGTTTGGGAAATCTTTTTGTATCCAAATCCAGCTTTAAACTTCTTCACAACAGTATTACGGACCTGCCTGGTGTGTTCCTTGGTCTTCATGATGCTCTCTGCACTTTAAGCAGAACCCTGAGACTATCACATAGCAGATGCATTTATATGGAGACTTGATTATACACAGATGGATTATATTTATCATCATCAGTCATTTAGGACATTGGATCATTCAGTGAGTTTCCTGCACTGAAAGTAAAGTGGTCGAATAATAATGCACGCCCCACTTTTCAGTTTTCTATTGTTCACAAAAGTTTAAAATAACCAGTAAATTTCGTTCCACTTCACAATTGTGTACCACTTGTTGTTGATTCTTCACCAAAAAAATTAAATGTTATATCTTTATGCTTAAAGCCTGAAATGTGGCAAAAGGTTGAAAAGTTCAAGGGGGCCGATTACTTTCACACTGAACTGTACCTGGTGGACGCTCCCGTTCACTCCCAGCTGCCGATACGGGAGGTAAGCAGTGAACGTTCAACCATCAACATGCACATGATCTCAGTAGCCTGTAATTGGCTGCAGCTATCTCTTGAATGAAGACTGTTCACTGGCTACCGTGGACTGAACGGAAGAGTCCTGCAGGTAAGTATGAGATTTATCTTCTATTTTTACTCATGACCAAGAGACCAATGAGCATTTTTAGGTCTTGGAACACCCCTTTAAGCCTGTGAAAGCCTGAAAGATCACGTGGACCATGAACCTGATGTCATGAGTTGGGAGCAGCAGGGTCAATCAATGCTCAGCACTGGAACAGAGCTGGTTGGAAAGGCGAGTCTTTTATTTTTCTCTGTTTCAGTCCCTCTCTGGCCCACTAAAATTAAAAAAGGACAACCGCTTTAATAATTATAAAGGGATGAGATCTATTTGTTGCTGTCTTTGAAGAATGGAGATAACATATGTAACTCACACATTGCATGACGACAGATACCATTACTATAATCCCTATCGCAGACCAGAACGAGTCATAAGAAGTATGCTGCAGAGCTGGTTTTCGCAGTCACATTCTCTTCCGTCCATTGCTGTCCAGTCTCATTTTTTCTGCCCTACCTTCTCATATATGTGATTACTTTCATGAAAGGTATGTAACTTGTTCTTCAGAATGCCTTTAAACCTTACATGTACATTGTGGTGTGACAAGCAGAACATTTTACATGGAAAAAGAACAGCTAAAGTAGAGAGGTTTTCAAAGGCTATGGAAACCTTTGACATGGAAACAATTGCTTTTACATAGGTTAGTGGTTGCCAGAAATAAGTTGCACTCTGCAGTCTTAATTCCTTTAGTGTTCATTCACAAGACAGATATTAATGGGATTTCAACCCAGATTCTGTGTTGATTTCCTCATCAAAATCCCATTTGAATGGCCAGTCTGCGTTCTAGTTTATGAACTACAGCGCAGATTTTCAACACCATGGATTTAAAATCCATGTTGTGTGAAAAAAATGAATATGTTCACTTTTTTGAGTGGATCCTCATCAGATCCCTTTGGAGGTGAGAGGGAAACAGGTTATGCAATGGAGCTGTCCCACATCAGAATCTAAGGTGAATAATGCCTCTGTAAAGAAAATACTTGTGTCGTCTCAGATTTAGGAAACGATGTAGGAAACATGTGGACATAGCCTTGTTCATTTTCAGACCCTCTTATATTTAATTTGCCGCCTGCTCCTAGTTTCAGCCTTGTGTCACAAGGATGTGTCTTATCCTTAATACATGCTGGATGTGAGGTCTGTGTGTGCAGGGGCTGCAGTTATGTATCAGGACAGCTTTATCCATGCAGTGATTTCTTCTACTATAGCCCATGAGGGATCTTCTTTTATTTATGTTGAGTCATTGATGCTGAGGAGTGTACAGCTTCTTTCCCCGCTCTTCTGCCATCTATAACCAGGGCCGCCATCAGAAATTTTGGGGCCCCATACAGCTGGAGCATCTGGGCCCCGCCCCCCCGGGCCAACCCAACCCCCTGCTCCTCCCCTTCCCCGTCCGTCCAGACACAGCCCCACCCATTCCCCGCCCCACAACCATCGCCACCCCAGAAAAATAAAAAAAAATGTTTTGGGGGTCACAAGAAAAAAATATGCAATTGTGCCATTGTTTTTGGATTTAATTCTTGCTGGGTTATAAGGTTCAGCGAATCCCTCCACATGTCACCACTATAATGTTACTGGCAAAGCCAATATACCCAGACCAATATTGCCAAGCAACAATATATAAATTCTAAATAATACTGACTAGTCCCACCATAATGTTATTGACTAAACCAGTATACCAAGACCAATACCACAAAACAACAACAATATACAAGCACCTAATAATACCGCCACATGATCACCACACATCTCCAACATAACAATACTGAATAATACCGCCATACTGTTAGTGATTATAAACCATCACACCAAAACCAATATTTCCTCAAAACAGTGACCCTATAGTGGTAGATACCAGGTACACAGATGCTTTGCAAATAGTTTACTTACATTTAGGGCCTCACAGGTGACATCTTGTCTGAGGAGTCGTTCACTTTCCCTTTTCTTCTCTATTCGGTCCAGACCTCCATGATGACTTCCTCCGTCCACCACTCGTCCCTGTAGAATTTACAACACAAACACCTGAGACCCCCTTGTAGGCAGAATAGTTCGCCCCCCTGTAGATTAGGGCCCCCTTGTAGGCAGAATAGTCCCCCCCTGTAGGTTAGGCCCCCCCCCTGTAGGCAGAATAGTCCCCCTCCTGTAGATTAGGGCCCCCCTGTAGTCAGAATAGTCCCCCCCGTAGATTCGGGCCCCCTGTAGGCAGAATAGTCCCCCCCCCCCGTAGATTAGGGCCCCCTTGTAGGCAGAATAGTCCCCCCATAGATTAGGGCCCCCTGTAGGCAGAATAGTCCCCCCCCCGTAGGTTTGGGCCCCCCTGTATGCTGAATAGTCCCCCCCCCCTGTAGATTAGGGCCCCCTTGTAGGCAGAATAGTCCCCCTCCTGTAAATTAGGGCCCCCCTGTAGGCAGAATAGTCCCTCCTGTAGATTAGGGCCCCCCTGTAGGCAGAATAGTCCCCCTCCGTAGATTAGGGCCCCCCTGTAAACAGAATAGTCCCCCCCTGTAGATTAGGGCCCCCTGTAGCAGAATAGTCCCTCCCTGTAGATTTAGGGCCCCCTGTAGGCAAATTGTTCCCCCCCCTAGTCATATAGGCCCCCTGTAGACAAATGGTCCCCCCCCCCCAGTTTCAGGGGCCCTGTAGGCATAGTCCCCGCCACCCCGTATTAGGGCCCCCTGTAGGCATAGTTCCCCCCCCTGTATTAGGGCCCCCCTGTAGGCATAGTTTCCCCCCCCCTGTATTAGGGCCCCCTGTAGGCATAGTTTCTCCCCCCCCCCAGTATTAGGGGCCCCCGTAGGCGTATTATCCCCCCCCCCCCCCAGTAGTAGGGGCCCCCTGTAGGCGTAGTTTCCCCCCCCCATCCTCCGGCCCCCTGTAGCTGTAGTTTCCACCCACCCATCCAGGGCCCCCTGTAGCTGTTGTTTCTCCCCCCCCCCCCCTATCTCAGGGCCCCCCTGTAGCTTAGTTCCCCCCCCCATATCCAGGGCCCCCTGTAGCTTATGTTTTCCCCCCCCATCCCATCCGGGCCCCCTGTAGGTGTATTTGCCCCCCCCCATCCAGGACCCCCTGTAGCTGTAGTTTCCCCCCCCCATCCAGGGCCCCCTGTAGCTGTAGTTTCCCCGCCCCAATCCAGGGCCCCCTGTAGCTGTAGTCCCCCCCCCATCCCATCCAGGGCCCCCCCTGTAGCTGTAGTTTCTCCCCCCCCCCTCCCCCCCCCTCCCATCCAGGGCCCCCTGTAGCTGTAGTTTTCCCCCCCCCATCCCATCCAGGGCCCCCTGTAGCTGTAGTTTCCCCCCCTCCCATCCAGGGCCCCCCTGTAGCTGTAGTTTCCCCCCCTCCCATCCAGGGCCCCCTGTAGCTGTAGTTTCCCCCCCCCATCCCCTCCAGGGCCCCCCTGTAGCTGTAGTTTCCCCCCACCCATCCAGGGCCCCCTGTAGCTGTAGTCCCCCCCCCATCCAGGGCCCCCTGTAGCTGTAGTTCCCCCCCCCCCCAGGCCCCCTGTAGGTACTTACTCACCTGGCCGCGCTCCCCCGCGTCTCCGTCTGCCGCAAGCCTAAACCAGCAGGCTTTGGGGCCGAGAACAGAAGCTCAGCAGGCGGCGCGATGATGTCACTTCCGCCGCGCCGCCTGCTGAGCGATGTACGGCAGGGACAGGGAGTTCATCTTAATTGTATGCGCGTCGCACGGACGCGCATACAATTAAGAGATCGCCCCTGTGAAGCCAGAGGGGGCGGAGCTTGCCGGCGGCGGCGGGCCCCCCCTGGCTTCACAGACCGCCCGGGCCCGGTACAGCAGTACCGGTTGTATTGCCCTATCGGCGGCCCTGTCTATAACACCCGATTTACATCTGGGTTGTTATTTCCAGATTTACCTTTCCTTACAATAATAGAAAGCCAAAAAAACCTTAGCGGGGGGCAGGACCCCTTTTTAGACGCATATTAAAAGGGGGTTTTGCCACAAAAAAAATTTTGACGTGGGGAATTTGAAAATTAAATAATAAACTTTTTTTCACCATTCATTATTATTAAAAATTCTGGACCTTTTTGTTTTAGCTGCCCCTTTATGCCATTTTTTACAGCTGTCTCCAGGGTACGACCAGGGTAAGTTTTCCTCACCCCTGGCCACAGCTCAGACACATTTCTCCTCTCACAGCTACTGAGGGTTCAAACCCCCCAGGTCTGTCATTCTCTCCTGTTTTTTCTTCTCCTTGTAATTATCAAACATGCAAATAAATAAAAAAGAAACTCAATCAGGTTTTGCTTTGATAAAAAAAAAAAATCCAGGGATTTAAAACCCCAAGGACCCTTGTGCCTGGGGGGAAAAAACTTTACCTCTGCTACAATGTAGCTACTTACAGTTCTAACAAAAAACCTTTCTTTCACAGAGAAAAAAAGGCCCCTGGTGATTTTCCCTGCGGATCACATATATGCAATTCAAAAAAATTTAAAAACACACCCCCCCTTCTGAGCACACAGAGCTAAAAGAGCAGGAAAACAGGGGGGTTTGAAAATTAGATCGTGGCAAAACCCCTTTAACAATGCCAAGTGAACCCTATTGACTATAATGGGGTCGGTCAGGCTTCTTGTCATGGTGTCATTTACTTTAAGAAAAAATCTAGCACATCATACTGCACTGTTTTTTGAATTTTTGAAAGAATCTGAGATGGCGGCTGTGAAGCAGATGTAAATGGGGCTTGGCACTAAAAGAAGAGAAAGGGAGAACAGAGATCAGGGACAGAAGCAGTGCTTTAACATATTTCTGTCAAATTCAGTAGCCATTTTGGTTACTTTGGAGCCAAACACGTTCTTTATCTGCTTCCGTCAGCTTATTTGGAAACCATCCATGTCCATATGGTGACAGAAGAAAGGCGGTAGTCGCAGCGCCCAGCCAGGGCGGCATAAACAACTTCCGGTTCCCGGAAACAAGTGCAAAGAACTTTATTGAAACCACAAATGGTCAGCATACAGAGGGACTATGAATAAAAACCATCGAGGGTTTTTTCGAGGGGTAAGGCTCTTGGTCCAGTAAAAAAAAAAAAAGGAAAAAATTTTCCCTGTTTAAAAACAATACACCAATAAAAAAAAGCATTTTTTCACATTACATCAACCTGTCCTATAAAGAAAAAAAAAAACCCAAATTTTTAAAGGGCCAGAATAACAAACCCACAAATGATAAATAGGGGGCTTTAAAAAATATATAACAAATCCGTTTTATAGTTCAGTCCCCGTGGGGCTTTGGTTCCCAAGTTTAAGATCCAATATGCCTCTCTATATCTCACCTTGCGGGCCCAATCTCCGCCACGATACGGGCTATCTACCTGCTCAATCTCATAGAAAACCAAGCTGGAACAATCGCATCAAAGCGAATTTTCCCCAAAATGTTGGGCTCCAGATTTAAGGCATATTAAAATTCTTAATTAATAAATGCCCCCCTACACGGTCTTTAATTTTTTCCTTTTTTTGGGGTGCCAAAAAAATTTCTTATTTCACACAGGCAATTCACACATATTTTACCATGATGACTGCGCAAAAACAAGAATTTAGATATATTGTATTTTTTCTCACCTTCTGTCTCACAAAATGCAGAAGTTTTTTTAGCTTGTTTGCATAAATTACAGCGAGCTCCACCACAAGGAAAGAATCCCTTCAAGGTAAGCCAAGTAGTTTGAGGGTTACTATTAGTAACCAAGGCACTAGGAGAGATCATAGATCCCAAAGTCCTACTACGTCTGGACACAAACATAACCCCATTTTCAATGATCTCAGAAAGGATAGGGTCCTGGCGTAAAATATTGAGGTTTTTGAAAAATAGAGATTTAATTTCCTGAAAATTCTACTGAAATTGTAAGAACACTAACTTAACCGGGTTTTTTTTTGTTTTTTCTTTTGAGAATTGGGGCCCTAATAGCTGAGTTGTGTCCCCCTTTGATTTTTTTTTTTTTTCTTTTGCTTTTTTAAGTTGTTTCCCAATACCCCCCCTTTGTCCAAGTCTACGATCTTTTTTCTTCTTGATTGTAATAGTCTTCGCGTGTGCAAGATCTTTTAGCCCTGACATACTCTCCATACGGGATTGCAGCAACAGTATGTGGGGAATGACAGCTATCAGCCTTCAAAATAGAATTTCCCGAGATGGGCTTCCTGTACAATGTAGTGAAAACCTTACCTAGCTGAACAGCCCCCCTGAGAAAAACATCAAGAAAAGGAAAACCCTCCCTACTCCAATTACCGGTAAATTTAACATTGAAATTATTCAAATTGATGTACTCCATGAACGATTGTATGAGCGCTACATCGCATTTCCATATGGTGGTACATTTTGGGAGGCATGAGGATGTGTCTCTTTCCTTCCAGATCATAAAGTGAATTTGAGGGGCCTTCCATAAAAAAAATACAAAAAGAAACCTGAAACACACGCCTATATGCTCATAAGCACTAAAATTTTTTTTTTCTGGGCAGAGCTGCCCAAAATCAACGCAAAGATCTGTTCACTGACTTTCTGCTTTGTTCCCAATGACTTCAATAGTACATTTTCAGACGGATATCATATGGAAGAATGTGCATGTTCCAAGTTTTTGGGTTTTGAAATCTGTCCAGCAGAAAAAACGAGCAGTGTAGATTACGTGGCTGATTTTGTATTGAGGTCTATGGGGATAACAGTTGGTTTTCAGATGGTTTCAAAACCCGAAATTCGACTGAAAAACTGGCTAAAAACTCTTTAATGTGCATTGATTGGTTTCTTGCAACCTTGCAGAACTAAAAAAAAAAAGATTTTCCCTTTTTTTTTTTAAATGGGGGGCCCATAAAGGTTTGGCTCATCTTGTTTTTTGGGGAAAGGGTTTCCAAAGTCAGTTTTAAATATGGTTTTAAAAAGACCCTTTTTTTCCACTTTTTAAATTGGGGCTCACCCCCAAAAAAAAAAGGGGGCCCTAAAAAAACCCCGCCCCCCGGAAAAAAAAAGGGAAAAAAAAAATTAATTCCAAAAAAAATGTTAAAAATTTCAAACATTCCCCACTTTTTAATTTTTGGGACAGGTTTGCCTTTAAATAAAAAGGGAAAAAGGCCTTAAAAAAAAACAAAAAAATAAAAAAAAAGGTTTTAAACTTTTTTTTTTTAAACCCCCCAAAAAAAAAACCAAAAAAAACCCCAAAAAAAAAATACAAAAAAAACCCAAAAAAAACAGCCCAAAAAAAAGGGGGAAAAAAAAAAAATTAAACCCCCCCCCCCCCCTATTTTTAAATGGGCAGGGACCAAGCAAGACCAAAATGAAAAAACTTAAAAATCTTTAAGGGCGTTACGCCCCGCGCAAAAGCATTGTCCCTTTTTACCCAACCCCCCAAATGCTCAGAACCAAAAAGTCTCAAAAAACTGCGCTCATTTACATTCCCCCCGGAAAAATATTAATTATACGCACAACAAGGTCAACAAAATTTCCCCCTATTTTTTAACCCCACAATTTGGTCCTGATTTAAACTGATTACTTTTTTTTATGTGGTGTTATTATCTTCCAGGGTTTTTTATGATGAAAAACACACCCTTTTAAGGTCTGTCCCCCCACAAAATTTTCTTGGTTTCCCCGTTTTTCCAATTTTTTTTTCGGTTTGGGAACCATTTAAAAAACCGGTAAAAAACCATCCCCCATAATTTTTAAAAGAAAATCCGTTAAGTTCCTACACGGGAAAAAAATTTTTAGCCACAGTTTTTTTCACACCCCTGGCGTTCCGAAAAACTTGGAGCATGCACAATCTTGCATCTGGTTTTCGGGCGGAAGGTGTGGATTAAAAGGTTTTAGGGGACATTTTAACCCGGGGTTTTCCCCCCCCCCAAAAATCTTTGAAAGATATAAAAAACCCCCAGATTTTTTAAACAAAAATAGACGGGGCCTTTTTTTACATTGCCCCCGACTGCCATAAAATTGGGGCTTTCCCAACGGCAAATTTTCATTTGGGGTATTCAGACGTTTTTTTTTTGGATCTAAAAAAACGCCCCGTCGCCATCCCGAACCCAATAAAAATCTACCTAGTTTCAACATTGCACTTTTTTACTTGGGATTTCACACCACCTGCATTCCAAAAAAAAACTCGAACCACCAAATTTTTCCCCCCTTTTTTGGGGGCGGAAACTCTGCTTTCCAGGGTTTAAGGTATTTTTTCACAGGGGATGTTTTTACCCCGTGTAATACGCTTTTCGAACTTTTTTTCATCCGTCTGTTGGACCCCAAACGGCCCCCAAACACGTATCAAAAAAAAAAGCAATGTGATTTATGTAAATTGCTTTTTTATTAGAAACACGCAATCGGGTTACCGAGTGATCCTGTTTGCGTGTTTCACTCCGCCCCTTTCGGATCAGTCTTTCGGATCCCTTTTTCCAAGAATTGAATGTCATTTTTTGGTCCGAAAGTTGCAGCAGGCCCTATCTAAAATAAAATAGGGTCGATCCTTTTGCATCCAAACATCCAAACAGCAGCTGCAGTTTTGGATAGTGTTGGATTTTTGTTTTGGATCCGGTTGTTGATTTTCAGATCCAACACGGATCCAAAATCGGACCCAAAACCGCCGTGTGAACAACCCCTTACAGGCAAATCCACAAACCATGGACAGAACCGTTTTCCAAAACCATTGAAAAGGGAAAAAAATTACCGGGGGGTTTTGAGAGTTAGGGATTCCCCACGCAGGGTTTTTTCGGCCCAAATCTACAATTTTTTTTTCGGTTTTGAAAGCCTCTGTAAACGGGCCTGTCCCCCCCTTTTAACATGAATTCTATGGAAAATCCGTCGCAATCCCCATTTGCAAAGATTTTCCGCCACACGTTTTTTTACACCCGGTGGTCAAAAAAAACACAAACATTTTTTCCCATTCTTTCGCCCGGTTTTGGGGGGAACCATGAACCAATGAAATGTCGGGTTGTGAAGGTGAAGGACTTGAATCTGAAAAACCGCGGAAAAAAGTTCCCCGCTGCATGCCAAAAAAAAACCCAAATACCGGTCGGGGAAATTTCCCAAGGGGTTTATTTGTCCCTTTGCTGGGGTAAAAAGGGGGCCCCAGGGTTATTTCAACGGTGTATTGCGTGTGTTATATGGCCGCAATATCCCCGGGTGCTTTGGAAAACAGGGCTGATTGGGTCTTTCCAAAGAAAGGGGGGGCAGTCCGCCTTTTTAAAAAAGGGGGCATATCCATGCCATTTTAGCCCTTTAAAAATCATGTACATTGCGCCTGAAAGTCCGATACTTTTTAAATGCTGGCATCAGGTATACCTTACATAGAAAACTTAATGCGCCTAAAAAGGCGCAAAGCGCTGAAAAAGGCGCTTTTGCTCAAAACGGCTCATTGCACAATCGGGGCTTTTAAAGCATATCATTGTAGTATTTAATGCCCTACGAGGGGGCATTGCCCGAGGGGGACACAAAAATGTAATGTGCCCAAAGGGGCGCACAGCGCCCCCATATTTTGGCCATTACAAAGTGTCGGCCCACGAAAATTTGCCCCTTTTTTTTGGTGTATGAAGTTATTTAACATTGAGAATATGGTCCCCAAAAGGGGGTTTTTGGCGCAAAATAGCCCCAAAAACTGGCGTTGGCGTGTTGGGACATGTCGCGCTATATCTTTTATAAACCCTAATACTAGGGCTATACACATCCATCATGCTGCTCTTTGTAACACAGTTGTGCACACAAAGGGCCAAATGTACAAAAACTATCTAGGTCAAAGACCTTCTTTGTTGCTCATAAAACAAATTTTCAAACCTCCCTTTAATTTTTTCGAGCACATATGAAATAAAAGGGATCCTGATTGGTTGCTATGGGCAATAAAGAAAGTCTTAGACCTAGACAGTTTTCATGCATTTATCCCAAAGTCTCCTCTAGTTAAGACTTTTCTACGCTATGGGCTGAAATCCAACAGCAAAGAAAATATGAACAAATTTTTTGAATTCAAACCCAACTAGTGTAAATAATTTTTTTACGCATTTTTTTAAACTGATTTCGGTTTCTGCCAACCATTGAATAGAATAATACAACAATTCACCAATTTCCAAGTGAAATACAGCAGAAGAATGAACTGGTTCCAAGTATTTTGCAAAACCATCCGCTTTTAAATCTGACCTCAGAAAATCCAAGTCGTGTAGACTACAGCTCGGATTTTCTCTTGAGGTCCATGGAGATGGTTTACAGTCAGACTTTCATGGTGTTCAAAATCCGAAAACCACATCAAAAACCAACTATAAATCCTTCCCCGGTTGTAGAGGGCCCTAGGGACCACAGTATGAAGGACGGGGTTAAAAGTCTAAAAATCACTTTGTTGCCCTAGCAGCCATTCAAACGCCCTTTTCTTTTTCCTTGGTCTCCGGAAAAATTAAAAAGAGGGTAACAAGGTAAAATTTTTGACCTAGCCAGTTTTCATACATGTGGCCCTATGGTGGGAATCAGAGAGGAACTTTTTCCCTTAACATGAGACAACTGACAGGTGCCTAACTTGTTTGGCTTTTTTTTAAAAAAACAACAAAAGAAATGGTTATTTTTTATAAAAAGTTTTTTGATTTTGATGGACATGTTTTTTTTTTTTAACCTGCAAACGGTTACGTTTTTTTCAGCTTTTTTTCCACAAATTTGGGGGCATTTCTTATAAAAAGTCATTAAAAAATCACGCATCGGAGACGCTAATTAGTAAAGAAAAATGTCATTTTTTATAGTGAACTGTCCAAACAGTTTTTTTCAGTGTTTTTTAAAATTAATACCAAGGCTTTTACCCTTTTGGAACACTCTTGGGCAAAATTTACAGTGGGGAAAAAAATTTCAATTTATCAGAAAATTTTTAAAAACCCTATCCACATGTCTTGTACAAAATTCGTGCAGACTTTTTTTTTTGACTGTGCATGCATTTCTTTGGTAAGGCTGTGTCTTTTTTAAATGAAATTTTATCCTTTGAAATACATAGGGAGAAAATCTATAAAAATTTCCCTATTTTTTGCAAAAACTAGCATGCATTTTAGCATTGGGAAGTTTTTTTTATACAGTTTGTATTTTCTATATGCCCTAAAAAAAGTTTTAAAAATCATTTTCCCCCCAAGTTTTCGAAGACTAACTCAAAAAAACCTTTCTTGATGGTGTCTTAAGGGGTTTTGTTAACACGCTTTTTTTTTGGATCCAAGGTTTTGGATCCGCAAAAATTGGCCCCGAAAAACGCTGCAGCAATGGCTTTAACAGACCCCAACCCCGTATCCAACACGCTGCTTTTGTTTGGATGGGGTTGGATGCCAGGATCCCCCCCCTTAAAATTGGGCTTCCTTTCGGCATTCGGACCAAGAATTGACTGCCCCCCCAATTCTTAAAACAGATCCAAAGGATTCGAAAGAGCAGGGGGCAACATCGCCGATCACTCGGGTCGCCGGGAGTGTTTCTAATAAAAGGAAAAGTAAATCACATGCTTTTTTATTCGATATGTTTTTGGGGTCTTTTTTGGGGTCCAACAAGGACCCCAAACACGTATCAAAAAGCATATGTAAACACGGAGTAAAACACACTGTGTGAACATACCCTAACTGCCGAAACTCAACTGACCCTAAGACTGGAGCAGTTAGTTTCATGATCTCCTTTTCTAAAGGCTTAGGTCTGTTCCAACCACTGATGGCACATTTATGTCAGAACTCAATGGGCTCGTCCAGGGGCCAGGTAAGTTTATTTTCCAATTAAATTTCCCAAAAGTAAGAAAATTTTCAAAAGGGCTGATTTTGGACACTTTTTTTCGGGAGTGTTTACTCGACCAAACCCCTTCATAAAAAAAGCCTCCAAAAGGCCTCCTGTTCATTTGTACTGATTCCTATGTAAAACAGCGTTTTAGTTCACAGGCCAAGGTTTTTACGTACGTTTTAGGTGTTTTTTTTTGGGAAAAGGCGTTTTGGCACAAAAAAAAAGAAGTTTAATGTCAATTTTTGAAGTTTTTCCCATGGGGAAAATCCCCATGGGAAATCAATGGAGGTTAAAAACCCGGCGCTTTTTTTTTTTTTACGTTTTTGCCACTTTTTCGGTACTGTTATTGCCCTGGCTATTAATTTGCATGAGTGTTTTAAAAAGAAAACAGTGCAGGAAAACCTCGTCGAAAACCTGATCAAAACTTCATCTGAAACGTGCTGCATTTGGGGCCCTTTTCAGACAAGGTTTTGTTACTAAAGGGGGACACTGAAAATTCAGCGTCCAAATCGGCCATGTGAACATACCCTAAAAATCTAACACCTGTGTCAGGCTATTACTGTTAGCCTCTGGTCCCACTTCCTCAACTGCATCTGATTGGACCGGGGCCCCAAAAAAAATAAAAATTTTTTATGTTTTTTTTTTTTTAATATAAGAAAAAGGTTTTTAGAAAAAAAATAAAAAATTTTCCTTTAAATTTCTAAGCGCTAAAAAAACCTATTCTCTTACCCTCTCTACAGCCCAGAAATAAAAATCAAGGAAGATAGATTAATTATCAAAAACTTAAGCAATTAATAATAATAGATTTATTTTGGATAGGTATGGTTTAGGCATGGCAGGTGATTCATTACAGTTAGGGTTTAGTCGTTATATAATTTTTTTTTGTATTTACATAAAAAATTTTTATAATGATGACTTCTCGTCTATTAGATTTTCCCACCCATAAAAATTTAATCTTCCTTGTTTTAATTTTCACAAAATCATTTTTTCTCTTTTGTATAAAATTATTCTATAAATTTTTATTTTTCTTTTTTTTTAATTTTTTTTAACTAAATTAGCTGCAAAAAATTTTTATTAATTCTTCAATTTATAATTATTTTATATCATTACGGGGTTTAAAATTTGGGTTATATGCAAAATCAATTTATTTAAAGTGGGGTTTGGCATTTTTCGCCCCACTTTTTGTTTTACACTATCCAAAAATTTTTTTATTTAACATGGGGGGACCATTGTAAAACTGAGCACTTTCCCCCCCTTTGGGGTCTAAACCCTCAAAACACCCAAATTTGTTTGGTAACCCCTTTGGGAGCGGGGGCCCCCCCATACCTCTTTGTCGGATCTGAAATTTTGCTTTTTACTGTGTAATGTTTTTTTTTCCTTTGGTCTGTCCCTTTATACCCCCAAAAATTTTTTAAAGTCCCGCGGAATAATTTGGGTTTAAATTTTTAAAATTAAAGATTATTATATTATTTATTATTTTATCTTTTTGTATAAAATATATGAATAAACCAATGCATGTTTTTTACATGCTAAAATGAGGGGGTACTTGTTGTTTTTCTGTTTAAAAAAAATTTAAAGAAATTTTGTTTAAAAAGGGGGATGATGATTGTGAGGGCTTAGCTCTTGGCCAAAGCTGGAAAAACCTCTCCAAATCAAAGTGCAAGTGAAAAATAATTTTCAATGACCCCCTAGTACAAGCAAAGGGGGCACAAAATTGTCAAAGGGGTTATAGCGGGGTTTTTACCAGATGTAACTTTTCAAGCGGGGTTGGTTTCCCAAACCCTTTTTAAAAAATTTTGGGCTCCAACTTTATTTGGCTAAACTACAAAAGTGTAGCTGGTAGATTACTACCTGCAAATATTTTCAACTTGTTAATCACAGATGATTTATTTGTGCACATGAATAATGTAGGATATATCTAAGAGATTTGCTGGGAATTTAGCTGGTAACAAGGTCAAAATACACATGGGTAATAATCCACTGATTTGTCTGTATGCAGCAAGGCTAGGTGCCCTAGAAGAGTAGTGGGCCCGTTTTTACTATTGATCAATTTCAAAATGGGGGTGCGAAAAAACAAACCCCCGGGCGCCTGTTTCGAACCCGCTCAATGCCCCGGGGGGATCAAAATATTAGGGAGAAAGGGGGTATTTGGAAAATGTATGCTTCTTTAAAAAATAAACCCTCTGTCCACCAAAAACGATTACTATGGGGCTGGTGTCATGAGGAAACAGTTAAAACTTTTTGTGCCAAAAGGAAGTTTGAATAAGGCGTCCCCCGGGGGAAAGGGGGTTTCCTTAAAAGCTCATGAAACTTTACTTTCAGCCCCAGCAAAAGGGTTTTTGGCCCTTTACTGCAGGGGGGGCCCCCGGTCACTAAACCCCCCCCAATCACTTGCAAATGGCAGCCCGGCATGTGGGCGAGTTATTGGAGGATAAAGCGTAGTCGGAAAAATTTTAACGGGGAAGTCAGGGGGAAGCAGCATTCCCAGTGTAGCAGATCACAGGCAGGAGGTCAGGACAGGCAGAGTACAAGCATAAATGGAAAACAAAGCCAAAAGTTAAAACCAGAAAGAAATGTACCAAAGGTAGCTCAGGAATCACAAAAACCCCCACCAAAAAAATCGGTTTTGGGGCCTAAAAAGGGAAGGGGTCTTGATTAGACAGGGGAAAGGAGGCAAAAGGCGTGACCCTTTTTAAAAAGCCCCGCGTGCCCGATCCCTTAAAGAAAGGAAAAGGTGGAACAAATGGACAAGTCAAAAGGGGAAAAACCCGGGACCCCAAAATGGGGTTTATCACACCCAAAGGGGGAAAAGGTAACGCCTGCAAACTCAGGTTGAGAGCCGTGATGCTGCTTGTGACAGCTGGACTGTGAACTGCACAGATGCAACATGAATCCTATTGAATCAAAGTCCTCATTGTGCACATAGGGCCTTAGTCTAAGGGGCGGGAAAGTAATTAAAACTCTGTTTTTAAAGGGTCCCAAAGGCCCCAAACTGCCCACCCTTGCCATTCTTGTCCTTCGGTGACTGCTGTGAAATTGTTTCACACCGGACCATATTTTTAAAGTCAATCAATTTTTTCCATTTTTGAAATTAAAAAAGGGGTAATTTATCACATTTTTTAATATTCCATCATTTTCATTTTTTGCTTACCTGTATTTTGCAAAAATTTTCTTTAATTTCATTTAAAGGACATTTATGGGATCCCCGCAAAACAAAAACATTTTTAACCCCCCTATCCCTTTAAAAAAAGCCAGAAAAAAATTTTTTTTTCGGGCCTAATTTAAAATTTCATTATTTAATTTTTTTACAATTTATTACCCTTGCCTCAAATTTTTTACACTTTGTTATATTAATTAATATTTTATATTTTTTATTTTTTATGTATTTATTTTAAAAAAACCAAAATTCCAAAGGGGGGGTGAAAATCAGAAAACGATTTTTGTTTTAACCCATATAAGAAAAGAACAAGTACAATGTACAAGACCAATCACTAAATGGTTTTACAATCTATAAGGGTTTGGGGGGGGGAGACAGGGAAAGGGAAGGGAAAGGGCATGTTTTATGGTACTGTAAATTTGGGAAAAAAAGGTTTTTGTTGGTTTGTTTTTTTAAACTTGGGAAAAGATGGGTTTTTTTGGTTTTTTTTTTAAGTTTTTTTAAAAAATATGTTGTTTAACGCTATTTTAAGGGGTATGATTGAAACATGAAGAAAATTTAAATTTTGGGGGTGTGAAAAGGAGGGCGAGAAAAAGAGCAGAAAGGGAAATCCTGTGAGAATTGCCAAATTTTGTGTCCGGGAGGAAATTTAAAAAAGGGGTTAAATTATCAAATGAAACTTAAATCAAAATAATTTCTGTGAAAAAACATGACATGTTTGGGCAAAAAATGAAAAACCCCCATCAAAAAATGTAAAAAATAAATTAATAAAATTTATTGTTTTAAAAAGGGGAAACCGGCGCTAAAACCACTTGGGAAATTTCTTGTTAAAAATCCCTGATGTTAACATTTCCCTAACCCCTTAGAAAAATGAAAAACCAAATTTTATGATGAAGGGGAGTTTTTCCCGCCTTTGTTTTAAACCGGCCAAAAAATTTTTAGCATTAAATTTTAGTATTACAAATATTATTTCAAGGGAAAACCCTAGCCCCAATTTCCCCCATTGCGATTAAAAAAAATAAATAAAAAACAATTTAAAGGTTTTTTTGAAAAAGGAACAAAGTAAAAAATTTTTAAAAAACCCTTTTCCCCTTTTAACCCTTTTTCATTTTTAATTAAAAAAAGCCAAAATTGCATTTCTCTTTAGCATGCTATAAAACAAGGACAAAAAACCAGAAAAACCCCGGGCCCCATAGCAAACTTTTGGATGGGCCTCCCCTGCTGGACCCCTCCCCCGAGCACGAACACTTACTGGTGCTCATAAATAATAGTCATGTAGTTACTAGATACTACAAGGAGCAAATACCTCATCATTCCTACCACTAACTAAGCAATTACTTTATCTCTTTCGCTGCTAGATTCACTCCCCCACCCATATAACACACCTTTATACACTCTGCTCCACACCCCTATAACACACCCTTTTAATTTCTAGCTTTCCCCCCAAAGCATATAACACACCCTTAAACACTATGCCCCCCACACATATAACCCACATGTATACACTCTATACCCTCCACCCATATAACACACCCTGATGCACGTGGGGTAGTAGAGTGCGTTTCTCATATTTCTTTCATCATTTTAGGGTGTAAAATTTTTTACCGTTTAAAACCAAACAGGTGTTTAGTTACAAGGATTGGGTTGTGGAGCCTTGGAGGGTTTTCACTAATTACAGCTCTCCAGGCATGAGAAAAAGCCCCTTGGCCCGGAAAGGGTTTTTAGAGCTTGGGGACATCCACTCCCTCCCACTGCTCACACAGAAAGAAGAAGATAACTCAGGAGCCCCGGGAGGAATTGGGGGGGGAACGTCCTTTCTGGGGGGAGAGACCCCATGGATAATGAAAAAGCCTGCAGTGAATGCAAAAGCCTGTAGTGAGAAAACCCCTTTAATGCTTGGAACAGAGTTCCCAGGTTTCTGAGGCAGCATGCGGAGGCCGGGCCCCCTGTCATGGTGGGCCCTGTAGCAGCTGTTACGGCAGTAGTTCCACCAATTCTTGAAATACGACCTAAAACAAATTGTCCCAAAAGAAAAAAAAAAGGGTTTTTGGGGTTTTTAAAAAAAAAATTATGCAAAGCAAATTTAAAAAAAAGCTTTTATTTTTTTAAAGTAGTAAAATTACATAAAAACTTAATATATAAAAATTTGCTTTGGCTTACCCCAAAAATAAAGGGCTTTCATCATTTTATATCTCATATTTAACGCCCCTTTAAAAATTTAAAAAAAAAAAATGGTTTCATTTTGATTTTTTTCCCCTCCCCTACAAAGAAAATTTTTAAATTTTGGTCTTTCCCCAAAAGAATAAAAGGAAAATTAAAAAAGTTCGAAAAAAACAAGCCTTTTTTTTGGGCTTGTCCCTCAGCAAAATAATAAAAGATTCTGGCTCTTGTGGTTTTTGGGTTTTTTTCCCCCTTTTTTTTTTATACAAATTTTTACATATAAAAAATAAATTGTAAATTAAAAAAGTTTATATATTGGTTTTGGGAATCCTTTTCGAAGTAAGGGGGAACAAAACCCTTTTAATTGGGCCAAAAATAATTTTTTTACAGTGGGAAACCCATTGGGCCAAGGTTTTTTTTTTTAAACAGTGAAACCCACTTAAGGGTTTTTAGTATAGACAGCAGAGTATACATAAAACAAAATAAACCCTTTAGGTCAAATTTTGCGGGAAAGGGAAATTTTGTGGGCCCCCTCAGAAATTTTTTTAAGCAGTGCTAAACAATAAAAATTTCCCGATTACGTCTATTTATTTAACACTCTGTACATCTAACAGTAAGAAAACTTAAAAAATACTTGCGATAAGTAACCTGTATATTGTTTTTATCTGAAGTGAAGGTAGAGTATCAACCTGACAAGAGGCTAAATGTACCCTTATGTATTTCCTCATATCTAGTATATTATTCTTTTTTTTGAAAATACATTTTAAAAATTTTTAACAAAAAAGCAAAAAAAGGAGAAAATGATAACTTGGCAGGAAGGATATTAAACATTCTGGACTAGTCATTGTACAGTCTAATGCTGGAAAGGAAATGGCTTCGCTGGTCTCAAAGATGCTTCCACATTAGTAAATACAGAAACATTCAAATTTTTAACCAGCCAAAATGCATTTATGTGTTCTATAGATTAACCCCTTCACGACCTTGGCCGTATCCATACGCCCAAAGGTCTTTTGGGGGGTTCACGCACCTGGACGTATGGATATTTCCTGAGGATCGCGCAAACCCTTCTAAAGCAGAGTTTGCGCGATCGGCGGGGGTGTCAGCTGTATATTACAGCTGACATCCCGCAGCGTCGGCCCTGACCCTGGATCGCTCGGGGGGGGGGGGGGGCGCTTAACCCCTTAATTATCGCGACGATCGGGTCGCAATAATTAAGAGAGACGCAGGAGGAGATCGCTCCTCCTGCGTCTCTGTCGACGGCAGCAGCGCACGGATCGGGCGACCCGTGCAGCTCCTGCCCTCTGACAGACAGCACGGAAGGCAGAGAATCCTTCCGGGTTGTCTATGACGTCACGACGCCCGGCCGTGCCTGTGGGCATGGCCGGCATCGTGACTGACAGTTGTCTTTTGGGAAACCCAGTCATAAGCAACAAGTATGCATGATTCCTATTGAATGGGGAGATCTAAAGATCTCTCATTCAAATCCCCTATGGGGAAAAGTAAATAACGTGAAAAAGGGGAAAAAAAAAAGTAAAAAAAAGTGAAAAACATGTAAAACACAAACACAAAAAAATAAAAAAAAAAACACTTTACACCGCCCTTTTCCCTTTACAAACGCCAATCGCCCCAAAAATGATCAAAAATAAATAAAGCCCCCAAATATTTGGTATCGCCGCTTTGCGTAACGCCCTTTGCCCTATAAATCTGTCATGTTAATTAACCCGTACGGTGAACGCCGTAAAAAAAAAAAAAAAAAAAACAATTACAGAATTAAAGGAGTTGTCTCCCCACAGGGTTTCAAAGAATGCATGAAAGAAATTCTCTGTCACTTCCTGGTTCATACTAATTTGCATAACCTCCATGCTTGTACAGCTACGTTGTGCTTTCAGATGCTAATTAGATTAGATTAGCTTCTCAAACTACTCAAAGGACTTCTTTTTCTGACCCCCAAAACAAAAGCCCTAATTACAGAGCTGTTTACTTGAGAAAATCAAGCTTTTTACTGTTGGCAGAAACGGACACTGACTGACAACTGCTGACCTGTGTATGACTCACTCTCTGTTATCTACATTGAAAAAAACAGCCCAGGAGATTTGTTTACAGGTTGTTACTGGGGGAAAACTGAAATAGCCATGGAGGTAATAAATTTCACTTGTATCTCTTTAGGGAAAACAGAGGAAACAATGCAATATATTTGGAAAATGTCTTTATTTTGTGTTCCCTACAATTTGAAAGCTATTCTTTGTAGCGAGACAACCCCTTTAAGATTATTGTTCATCCCGCAGCACATAAAATGGAATAAAAAGCAAATCAAAAAAACTCCTATAAACCCCAAAGTTTTAACAATTAAAACGTCATTTCCTCCCGCAAAAAAAAAAAGCCCTCATACAGCTCTGTATACGGAAAAATAGAAAATGTATAGCTCTCAGAAGATAGCGATGCATAAATATTGTTTTACACACTAAAAACACTTTACTTTTTTTTTTTTTTAAAGTGCTTCAGCTTAAAAAAACTATATAAATAGGGTATCGCCATAATCGTAGCGACCCAAAGAGTAAAGATAACTTATCACGGATACTGCACGGTGAGCCCTGTTAAAAATAAAAATAGAAAAAACACTACTAAGATTGCAGTATTTTCTTCACCTGGGCCTCCAAAAAATGGATTTAAAAGCGATCAAAAGCCTTGTCCCCAAAAATGATACTAATAAAAACGTAAAACTCATCTTGCAAAAAACAAGTCCTACACAGCTCCAAAAGACAGAAAAATTTAAAAGTTATGGCTCTCGGACTACGGCGATGCAAAAACTTTATTTTCCCGGGTTTGGAATAAAAGTGTTTTTTATTGTATAAAAAGAAAGTAAAACATAAAAAAATATCCCAAATTGGGTATCGGTGTAATCGTATTGACCTTGCTGGGGTAAAGTTTACCATTGTCATATATCCCGTACAGTGACCGTTTAAAAAAAATAAAAAATAAAAAAACACTACCAAGATTGCTGTATTTTGTTCAAAACATCTCACAAAAATCTTAATAAAAGTGAACATAGCATCATATGCACGCATAATGGTACCAATAAAAACTTCAACTCATCCCGCAAAAAACAAGCCCATTTCTCAGCTCTGCACACAGCAAATAAAAAAGTTATGGCTGTCAGAATAGGACAACATAAAAACGCAATTTTTTTTAGACTTATTTCTACTGTGTAAAAGTAATAAACAGAAAAAACTATATAAAATTATATCATTGTAATTGTACCGACCCCCATAGTAAAGTTATCACATCATTTCAACTGCACGGCGAATGCTGTAAAATTGAAACTCAAAAAACAATGACCGAACTGCCTTTTCCCCCCTCATTTTCATTGCCCAATGCTAAAAAAACTATGGAACACCTGTGTGCCTAAAATGCAGAATACATCCCTAGATGAGATCCCTGAGGGGTGTTGAATCCCAAAATGGGGCGACTTCTGGAAAGTTTGCCTGTTCTGCTACTTTGGGGGCTTTGCAAATGCGACATGGCCCCACCAAAATCTGCGTTCCAAAGCCAAATAGCGCTCCCTCCCTTATACGCCCTGCCATGCGCCCAAACAGCAGTTTACACCCACATGTAGGGTATTGCCGAACTTGGAAGAAATTGCTTAACAAAGTTTTAGGGTTCTTTTTTCCAGGATTCCTTGTATATATGAAACATTTTAAGCTAAAATTGCAGATTATTGGAAAAATTTTTTTTTTAATTTTCACAGCCTTATGCTAAAAAAAATTTGTTAATCACCTGTTTGGGGTCTATATACTCAATGACCCTGGATATATCATTAAGGGGTGTAGTTTTTCCAATATGCGGTCTATTTAGGGGTGTTATTAAGTTTTAGCACCTTAGGGTGTCCCCAAAACTGAAATGGCGCCTAAAAAAATCGTATTGAAAATGAGACCCCCGAGTTTAGTAGGTTTTCTCCTCCTATTCTGGGCTGATGGTTTAGCCAAATAATGCCTGGGCCACATATGGCATATCTCTAAAACGGCAGACCTGGGGAATTGATATTAAGTTGCATTTACCTATTCCCTTTACTGTATTCCAGTGAATAATGGATAAATATTGAAAATCTGCAAAAAAAGTGAAATTTTGAAATTTCACCTCCCCTTTGCTTTAATTTCTGTGAAATATCTAAAGGGTTATCAAACTTCCAAAATAGTGTTGTAAATACGTTAAGGGGTCTAGTTTCTCGATGGTGTCACTTTTTGGGGGTATCTAACATGCAAAGGGCCCCCCAAAGCCACGTCAGAACTGGAGTGGTCCCTTAAAAAATGTATATTGCAAATTTTCTTGAAAATGTGAGAAATTACTACTAAATTTCTAAGCCCCTAATGTCGTAAAAAAAAAAAAGACATTTTAAAAAATGATGCCAACCTATAGTGGACATATGGTAGATGCTAGTTATAAACTATTTTGTGGGGAATAATTATCTGTCTTGCACGCAGAAATTTTGCAACTTTCAAAATCGCTAATTTTTCAAAATTTTCATGAAATTTTGATATTTTTCACAAACAAACAAGGATTGTATGGATAAAAATTTCTTACTAACTTAAAGCACAATGTGTCACGAGAAAACAATCTCTGAATCACATGGATAGGTAAAAGTGTCAAAAAGTTATTCTCACATTAAAGTGACATATGCCAGATTTCAAAAATAGGGCTGTGTCAGGAAGGTCAAAACAGGCTGGGTCCTTAAGGGGTTAAAACCACAAAATATTAGTATTCTGTTTTATTACTATGTGGTTATAATGCCCCCTTATAGAGAAAGTATCAGCAAACAGAACATTTGTAAAACATTGGCTGCAGAGACACCTTGTGGCTGGAGTTTAGTTTTCTTGGTAAATTAAAAAAGGTATTTTTTCAAAATACTTATTACACCTCTCATTCTAAACACATAATTTGCTTGCTTTTGAAAAAGTGGCTGTGTGGGATAACCCTCATGTCCCTCCCTATGTGAAATGGTGAGTGTTTCTCTTTAAAAGTTTATTAAAGCTGTTTAGGCGTGACTCCATGTTGCTACGTAGTGCCATAGTGTTTAGTGTGAATACCAGTTGATGGACTGCTGTACAGGGTAGCACTTGTAGAGTCTTTCAGTGTTGCTGGGCACCAGGTTCCCTAGCTGCCAGACTTTATGGGCCTGCTTAGTACCTGACGCTGAAGCATTGGCATTCAGTTTTACATAACACTTTACAGATTATAAAAGTGGAGAATAAGGAACTAGTTACTAGAGTTTCGGAGGGGCCCGCTAATGGCTAGCAAGTAGGTCCAAATGCGCTAGTCCCGCAGTCCTGCAAAAGGGATTGAGTAGATTAGCGGCAAGCAGGGCCGTCTTCCCATTGGGCCAGGTAGGCGCTTGCCCGGGGGCCCTCCAGCCTTGGGGGGCCCCTCCCGGGCAGCCGCCTACCGTGCCCAGTGGAGCGACAGCCCCTGCGGCGGGTCCGGGCAGCGCGACACTCTGCAGGAGGCCGCCGGACCCGCCGCGTCTTTAAGCAGCGCAGGAGATGATGACATTACCTCCTGCGCCGCTGTATATCCTCGGCCGGCAGCCCGCAGGCTGCCCGGCTGAGAAATACCGGGAGCAACGTCCCCGGCGTAGGCGGGCGTGATGATGTCACGCCGCTCACGCCGGAAACAAGCTCCCGGAGCGCGGACCACAGCAGGGAGCGCGGAGTGGTAAGTAACAGTTTTTAAATCATTTTTTTCATCTACAGGGGACACTGGCTACAGGGGGCTACAGGGGACACTGGCTACAGGGGACACTGGCTACAGGGGGCTATAGGGGACACTGGCTACAGGGGGCTACAGGGGACACTGGCTACAGGGGGCTACAGGGGACACTGGCTACAGGGGACACTGGCTACAGGGGGCTATAGGGGACACTGGCTACAGGGGGCTAGAGGGGACACTGGCTACAGGGGGCTATAGGGGACACTGGCTACAGGGGGGCTACAGGGGACACTGGCTACAGGGGGCTACAGGGGACACTGTCTACAGGGGGCACTGGCTACAGGGGGCTACAGGGGACACTGGCTACAGGGGCCACTGGCTAAAGGGGCCACTGGCTACAGGGGGCTACAGGGGACACTGGCTACAGGGGACTCCAGGGGACACTGGCTACAGGGGACTCCAGGGGACACTGGCTACAGGGGGCTCCAGGGGCACTGGCTACAGGGGGCACTGGCTACAGGGGCTACAGGGGGCTACAGGGGACACTGGCTACAGGGGACACTGGCTACAGGGGGCTTCAGGGGCCTCTGGCTACAGGTGGCTACAGGAGCAACTGGCTACAGGGGGCTACAGGAGCAACTGGCTACAGGGGACACTGGCTACAGAGGGCTACAGGGGACACTGGCTACAGGGGTACAGGGGGCTACAGGGGACACTGGCTACAGGGGACACTGGCTACAGGGGGCTACAGGGGCCACTGGCTACAGGGGGCGCGAGGCGACACAGGCAACAGGAGGCACCAGGGGTGCCACGGGCTACTGGGGGAGACAGGGGGGCCACTGGCTACAGGGGGGCCACTGGCTACAGAGGGCTACAGGGGGGCCACTGGCTACAGGGGGGACACTGGCTACAAGGGGGACATGGCTACAGGGGCCACTGGCTACAGGGGGCTACAGGGGCCACTGGCTCCAGGGGGCTACAGGGGACACTGGCTACAGGGGGCTACAGGGGCCACTGGCTACAGGGGGCTACAGGGGGGACACTGGCTACAGGGAGGACACTGGCTACAGGGGGCTACAGGGGGGACACTGGCTACAGGGGGGACACTGGCTACAGGGGGGACACTGGCTACAGTTGGCTACGGGGGCCACTGGCTACAGGGGACATGGCTACAGGGGGCATTTATATAAGGGGGTATATACTACAGGGGGCTATATAAAGGGGGCATACAAAAAGGGGCTGTATAAAGGGAACGTATTTAAGGGGGCTATGTAAAGGGGCATATACTATAGGGGGTATATACAGGGGGCTATATTCTTCTGGGACCATAAGTTATACAGGGGCTATATAAAAGGGGCCATACATCTTACAGGGGCTGTAAACCTACCTACAGGGGCAGCATATGTACCTAGAAAGAGCTGTATACCTATCTACTAGGGTCTACATCCCTACCTACTCAAGGGTGGGTAACATTACTACCTATTTATGGGGGTGTCCATAACACATGTGGGAAAAGGATTCTAAGGAGTTTGTGGGTTACATTCTGCAGGGACGAGTTGCGGCCGGAAGAAGGTGTCATGGTGTCTGGACAGAAGAAGAGGAAAAGAACGATTCAAGGAACGACAGATCAGACAGGACGTCTCCGGTGAGTCCCTGGTGTCAGGGGTTACTTTTGCTTCTATTGTCGACCAGTGCTGTAGTCTCTGTCATGTAATGGTGACCTGAGCTGCTAGATGGCGGTGCTGTAGGTCAAAAGTTTGTTAGCAGTAATCTATATATTTGTTTCTGTGAGTAGGTGTGTTTTTTTTTTGTTTGGGGGGGGGGGGGGGGCAGTGCACAGCTCTGCCCAGGGGCCCATAGTGCTGTAAAGACGGCCCTGGCTGCAAGACAAGTTTGAGGGCTAAGGCTAAGTGTACATAGCATAGGACAAAATACGTTGGAAAGCCAACAGCATATTGTCCTATGCAGAACCACGTTTTTTGGCGCTGATTTGTGCAAAAAACGCGGTCAGTTTTAGTTTTTGCTGTCAACTCGTAGAATTGAATGTATGAGAATCCAATGGCAAACCGCGGGACACTGGTGGAATATGCAACATGTTGCATATTTTGGTGGATTTTTAACACAGCGGTTAAAAACCTCTGCTGTATCGGCTACAGAATGGGTTTTTCATTGCTGTCTATGCAGCATAGAGTACTGTCGGATTCTCTGCTGTTTCAAAATACTGAAACTGACGTAAATCTGACAGTATTCCTGTGCTGTGTAGACATAACCTAAGAGATTCTGTATAGCAAGGCTGTGTACACTGGTGTCTACCACTATATGGTCACTGTATGGTGGTAATATGTAGTCTGCAGAGCCTGTGTGCACTGGTATGTACCACTATATGGTCACTGTATGTTGGTAATATAAAGTCTACAGAGCCTGTGTACACTGGTATGTACCACTATTTGGTGACTTTATGGTGGTTATATACAGTCAGGGGAATTCTTCTCTTGGAACCTCAGCTTCACTGAGAGCTTAGGTTACAGTTGACTATGGTAGTCTATGGAGAAGGGAGGAGCAAGAAGTGAAAATCAGAGACTCCCACACGCAAGCAGCAGCATGGAGCACATTAGACAGCAGTAAAGGGCAGTCTAGCTGTGAGTCCAGCATTGAGGTGATAAACCATTTAGAACCGTAAATAGTTGTTTGCCAATATTAATTGTATACAGTTGTGCTCAAAAGTTTACATACCTGGCAGAATTTTTGCTTTCTTGGCCTTTTTTCAGAGAATATGAATGATAACAGAAAAACTATTTTTCCACTCATGGTTAGTGGTTGGGTAAAGCCATTTATTGTCAAACTACTGTGTTTTCTCTTTTTAAATTATAACGACAACCATAAACACCCAAATGACACTGATGACCCTGATCAAAAGTTCACATACCTTGGTGATTTTGGCCTGATAATATGCACAGAAGTTGACTAGCTACTAAAGGTAACAGGCTCTTGCATCTTTCATCCAGCCACTGACGTTTCTGGATTGTAAGTCATGGAGAAAGCAAAAGAATTGTCGACTGATCTACAGGAAAAGGTAGTTGAACTGTATAAAACAGGAAAGGGATACAAAAAGATATCCAAGGAATTGATAATGTCAGTCAGCAATGTTCAAACTGTGATTAACAAATGGAAAATCGGGGGATCTGCAAAAACCAAACCACGGTCAGGTAGACCAACAACAATTTCGGCCACATCTGCAAGGAAAATTTTTTGGAATGCAAAGAAAAACCCACAAATAACATCAGCTGAAATACAGGACTCTCTGAAAACTAGCAGTGTGGCTGTTTCAAGATGCACAATAAGGAGGCATTTGAAGAAAAATGGGCTGCATGGTTGAGTCGCCAGAAGAAAGTCATTACTGTGCAAATGCTACAAAACATCTCGCCTACAATACGCCAAACAGCACAGAGACAAGCCTCAAAACTTCTGGAACAAGGTAATATGGAACTATGAGACCAAAATCGAACTTTTTGGCCAAAACCATAAACGATACATTTGAAGAGGTGTCAACAAAGCCAATGATGAAAGGAAAACCATTCCTACTGTAAAGCACAGAGGTGGATCGCTGATGTTTTGGGGATGTGTGAGCTACAAAGGCACAGGAAACTTGGTCAAAGTTGAAGGAAAGATGAATGCAGCACATTATCAGCAATTCTGGAGGCAAATTTGCACTCATCTGCCTGGAAGTTGCGCATGGGACGTACTTGGATGTTCCAACAGGACAACGATTCAAAACACAAGGCCAAGTCAACCTGTCATTGGCTATAGCAGAACAAAGTGAGGGTTCTGGAGTGGCCATCTCAGTCTCCTAGCCTCAATATCATTGAGCCACACTGGGGAGATCTCAAGCAGTTCATGCAAGACAGCCCAGGAATTTACAGGAACTGGAGGCTTTTTGCCAAGAAGAATGGGCAGCTTTACCATCTGAGAAAATAAAGAGCTTCATCCACAACTACCACAAAAGACTTCAAGCTGCCACTGATGTTAGAGCGTGCAATACACGGTATTAAGAACTGGAGTATGTGAACTTTTGATCAGGGTCATTTGGATGTTTTTGGTTGTCAATATGATTTAAAAAGAGAAAACACAGTAGTTTGACAATAAAAGGCTTCACACAACCACTAACCATAAGTGGAAAAAAGTTTTTGTGTTATCATTCATATTCTCTGAAAAAAGGCCAAGAAAGCAAAAATTCTGCCGGGGTATGTAAACTTTTGAACACAACTGTAAATAGCAATTTATATTATTATTTTAAGACTTTTAATTAATACCCTAATAAAGTCTCAAAACTATTAGGCAGTTGTGTACTCTGTAAATATATCATAGGTTATAAAAACTGTACTGATAAGAACGATAATCCATTGTATCTGCAGTATATCAGTGGAATATTGTATGTCCTATTCAATACTCAGCCACTGATATAGAGTTATTAGCGGTTATAAGCTATGGTATCTTTACAAAGCATACAACTGCCTAATGGTTATTAGACTTTATTAGGTTTATTAATTAAATGTTAAGTCTAAAATAATATTTGTAAATGAGGTAATAGTTGGGAAAACTTTTATAAGATGTTTGCCATCTGGCAAATTGGTGTTCATACAACATTGATGTAAGGCACTCATTATACAGCAAGCACCATCTCTGTGTGTCTCTTTGCCTCCCATACCCCTCCCCTCTGGATAGTCTGACCTCTCAGTGAAACTAGTTCCCATCCCATTCTGCTGATACATTCTGAGAAGGGGTCCATGGTTTTACATGACTGGCAAAGAGGTCTGTGAAATAAAAAGGAACCCCTGTTTTAAACCCCTTCCCTATAATTCTACCTGAATAGCAATAATCATAATAATCTTTGTTTATACAGCACCAACATATTTCGCAGCACTTTACAATTTAGGAGGTATAAGTATGGACGAGTATGGATATGGATAAGTATTGGTTGCTATGGGCAACAAAGAAAGTTTTAGACCTAGACAGTGTCGCAAATAGTGCCGCAGCCCGCAAGTCAGGCTGCGGGCGCTTTCGTGGTCCTGTCTGCGCCCCAGCTTCAGGAGCGAGTGGCGCTACGGCCCAGGTGTTGGGCGGCGGGCGCACTCGCTCCACAGCGCGCCTATACTCACCTGGCCGCGCTCCTGTCTGTCCGCATCCTCCTGCTGGCTCTGTGAAATTTAAAGGGCCAGCGTGCCGGTAATTGGCTAATTGCCGGGCGCTGTCCCTATGTTACCTGGGCGCGTCCGCCCGTTCCCCGCTGGATCTTTAGTGCCTGTTGCCTACTGAGAAACGTTTGTTCAAGCCTAGTCTATATTCCGTGTACCAAACCTTCTTGCCTCCGTCCCACGACCACAAACGTTTGCCGTCTGTCCTGACCTTACCGCCTGTCCCCGACTACTAGTCTGCCTTACGATTCTGTACCATGCTATACCTCAGCTGCCACCACAAGCAAGTTGCGTCAGGGGTAGCGAGCTGGTAGACTCCCGCCGCAGCAAGTCCATCCCGCTTTGTGGCGGGCTCTGGTGAAAATCGGGACCTACTTAGACTCCGCTCCCTGGCGCGGCTTACACCACCGCTTACGGCAGCCCAGTGGATCCACTATTGTATTCATGACAGTAAAAGGTACCCCTGCCCGGCGACGCGGATCTCACCACCATCGTTGCTCAGCGGTCGCAACGGATTGTGCAACAAGCCCAGCAATTGAACCAGCTGACCTCCATGTTGCAGCAGCTCTTGGCTAACCAGCAGCAGCCGCTATCTCCACCCGTGCCTATGCCTCCGCCAGCTGTTCCGCCAGCAACAGGGGCCCCCAAGCTCCGGCTACCGTTGCCATCCAAGTTCGAGGGAGATCCTAAGCTTTGTCGGGGCTTTATTACCCAGTGCTCCATGCATATTAACTTAATGGCGGCCCAGTTCCCCACTGAGTGCTCGAAGGTGGCGTTCGTGTTCAGTTTGCTGTCCGGGAAGGCCTTGGTTTGAGCTACACCCCTATGGGACAGGAACGATCCAGTGACTGCGGATCTGCAGGCCTTCCTCTCAGAATTCCGCAGTGTCTTCGAGGTGCCTGCACAGGCATCTTCTGCGGAGATGGCGCTTCTGAACTTGCGCCAGGGTGACTCCTCGGTTGGAGACTATGCGGTACAAATTCGTACTTTGGTGTCAGAACTGTCCTGGAATGACGCCGCCCTGTGCGCCACCTTTAAGAAAGGCCTTTCCAACGAGGTTAAGGATGCCCTTGCTGCAAGGGATCTGCAGTCTTCCTTAAGCAAATTAATCCACCTGGCCACCCGCATAGACGTACGCTTCGCTGAGAGGCAAGAGGAGCTTTGCCAAGAACGTGACCTGGTGCGACCCCGCCAGCTGCCACGCCTGGCCCCGGTGTTCCAGAGGCCTTCACTGCTGCTTCTTCTACCACCCGGGGAAGAGCCCATGCAGGTACATCGGGCCCACATATCTGAGCAGGAGTTGTCCCGTCGGCGTGCTGAAAAGCTCTGCCAGCCCGGATCATTTTCGTAGTGGCTGTCCGCTTCATCCTCAGCGTCAGGGAAACGCCCGCACCTAGGCCATGTTGGAGATGCATCCCTAGGTGAGAACTCTTCCTCTCCACGCCTTACTATGCCTGTGGAGATCATGACTGACTCGGGACTTGTATTTCAGGCTCCTGCTTTCCTGGACTCCGGTTCCACCGGGAATTTCATCCATGCCAACTCTAGTGTCCCGGTATCATCTTCCAGTGGATGGCCTGGAGAAGCCGTTGGTGATATCCTCGGTCACGGGGAAGCTCCTTTGTGACACCATTCGGTACAGGACCAAGCCAGTGTCCCTCCAGGTGGGCGTCTTTCACAAGGAAAAGATCTCCTTCTACATGCTGCCTCGATCTACCTCTGTGATCCTGTTGGGGTTCCCGTGGCTGCAGCGCCATGCCCCTACGCTTAATTGGAAGACAGGTGAGGTCGTGTGTTGGGGTCGTGATTGCCGGAATCTTTGTCTGGTGGCACCACGCCCGGTGCGCTCCGCTTCTTCCCAACCATCCTCCAGGTCCCTGCCAGGCCTGCCCACAGAATACCGGGATTATGCGGATGTCTTCTCTGAAAAGCAGGCCAAGACCCTTCCGCCTCATCGCCCCTACGACTGCCCGATTGACCTGCTACCAGGAACCAGTCCTCCCAGGGGCAGGGTATATCCTCTGTCGGTGCCGGAAACCCAAGCCATGACAGCCTACATTCGGTAAAACCTCCAGAAGGGGTTCATACGCAAGTCCTCCTCTCCGGCTGGTGCAGGATTCTTCTTTGTGGAGAAGAAAGACGGCTCCCTGCAGCCTTGTATTGATTATGGGGGACTTAATAAAATCACTGTGAAGAACCGATATCCTTTGCCACTTATCACCGAGCTTTTTGACCGGCTTCGTGGAGCGAAGATTTTCTCCAAGTTGGACCTGCGAGGGGCCTACAACTTCATCCGCATCCGAGATGGGGATGAGTGGAAGACTGCTTTTAACACACTGGATGGACACTTCGAATACCTTGTCATGTCTTTCGGTCTGTGTAACGCCCTAACAGTCTTCCAAGAGTTTGTGAATTATATATTCCGAGATCTCCTCTATACTTGTGTCGTGGTCTACCTGGACGACATTCTGGTGTTCTCGGCTTATTTGGAGACTCATCGCATCCTTGTCCGCCAGGTGCTGAAACAACTACGTGCCAACCACCTCTATGCCAAATTAGAAAAGTGTCTTTTCCACCAGACCAGCCTCCCGTTTCTTGGTTACATCATATCGGACCGAGGGCTACAGACATAGGTGTTACTTTAGGTGGGTACGGAGGGGACTGGTCCCCCCCACTTTTTTCTGGGTGGGGGATGGTCCCCCCCACTTTTTAGCCACTTCAATAAAAAACAATCCATATGAAAGCATGACAATACTGTAAGTGGGGAGAGAAGAGCACAGAGGAGGAAGAAGTTAATCCTTTGCCTCCTATAATCCTGTGCATCTTGGGGGACAGAGTAGGTGGCAGCCTCAAGTGTCAGTGCAGAGTGAGAGCAGCACTGATTTGTAGAGCAGGAGTCAGCAGGGGCTGCTTCACCAATCAGAATGCTGCTCACAGTCCAGCACACTCTGTATCTGGGGCTGTATCTTTCCCTTCCATTGTATACCATTTCCCCTATGCTCAGCCCTCATCAGAGAAGAAGGGAAGCTCCTGCCGAATGCCAACTGCACCAGACTACAGGAGACAGGTAAGGAGGGGACAAGGGCACTAGGCGTTGTGTGTGCATGTGAGTAGGGTATGTACTGTATATGTGAGATGTGTATTTACTGTACAGCCATGTGTCTAGCCATGTCACTTCTTCGCTGCACTTATGCGCCGTGGAAAATAAAAGTGAATGGGGCCGGCCCCGCAGCATTTTAGAAGTGTGCACTGGCCAGCACGTACTTCTAAAACACCCAGCATATAGCAGAGTGTACAGTACGCCCCGCTATCTGCCGTGTGAACATACCTTAAGGGTACATTCATGCAGAAGATATGAATGCTGATTCTGGGACGGATTCAGTGCTGGATCTGCCTCAGAACCAGCGTCCAATCCGGCAGGAAACTGATTTACATTATACCCTATGTAAAATCAGTGTCGTTGTTTAGATGTCACTGATTTTACTTGAGTATTTTCAGCACGAACTGTCAGCGCCTACAAAGTATTCTTTGAGGCATTTTCCGCACTAACAGCACTAAAGGATAGGAGGCAGAAATCTTCCTCAGGCACTCTGGCTGTTTGCTCATCTGAATTCTGCGTTTGTAAGCGCTAAATTTCCAACAAGCAAAAGCACTGCCAAAGCCCATAAAAAAGTCATGTGAAAAAAACCCCAGTGTGTTGGTTTGTGTTCTATAATTTTTATATATACACACAATTTCCCCGGGGGACCTTGTCTAAGTGTCTTGGGTTTCAGTGTGAATGTAACCTTGGGGGACGGTGAGTAATTTAGTCTGGGAACATTGTTGTAAGTAATCCAACGGCATAACGTGAAATAAAAGAACTGTCATGGTGAAATACACCCTGTGGTAGTTCAGTGTGTAATGTATATATCAATCTGGGGTTCCTGTCTAATATATCTCTTTGTACAGTGTGTAATGTAATCTCTGGGGTAAGGAGTAATATAATCTCTGGGAACAGGTGTAATGTAACCTCTGGGGTACGGTGAGTAATGACGATGTTATAATCCCGGGGTACAGTGGGTAATGCAGTAATCTCTGGGGTGTGGTGTAATAATCTCTGTTGTACAGTGTGTAATGTAGTAATCTCTGGGGTATAGTGAGTAATGCAGTAATATCCGGGTACGGTGTGTAAACTAATCTCTAGGGTACAGTGTAATGTAATCTCTAGGGTACAGTGTAATGTAATTTCTGGGGTACAGTGTGTAATGTAGTAATCTCTGGAGTATAGTGAGTAATGTAATCTTTGGGGTAAGGTGTGTAATGTAGTAATCACTGAGGTATAGTGAATAATGTAATCTCTGGGGTATATTGTGTAATGTAATCTCTGAAGTACAGTGAGTAATGTAATTCATTTCTAGAGTTCAGTGTGTAATATAATACATTTTTGGGGCACAAGGAATTATATTATTTCTTGAGTACAATGTGCAATTCATTTCTAAGGCGCAGTTAGTAATGTAATTTCTGTGCCTACCATGTGTAATATAATTCATTTCTGGTGTATGGTATGCAATAAAATTCATTTTGCGGTACAGTATGTGACATAAGTGCTATCTATTGGTACAGTAAGATTGGGTTCTTTTATTTTCCTCATTCTGGTGTGTGTATAACAAATTTAATGGAGTAGTGATGGGAGGGGTTAAGCGAAATTTGCTGTATTGCACGTTTTTTATTTCCATGTACAGGGGGAAATATTATAGGTGGGCTGGTTCGGTTTCATTGCCAGGGCTGCTTTTTGGTCTCAGACCGGCTCTAAACTTCAGTAATTAGAGAGCAACTCATAACCTTACGGATTGCACCAAAAGTGTTTGGTGCACAGGCTCTGCCCGGACCTGCTGGGGGAGCTCACAGCGCTCCCTCAGGCCTCCTAGCTAGGTTAGAGGGGGCCACTTCACTGCAGGGAGAGGAGGGGAGAAAAGGGAAGGGAGGAGAAGTGAAAGGGAAGGCAAGTGAAAAGTCGAGAGGGAAAATTGGTCCCCCCCACTTTTTGCACCAAAGTTACGCCCCTGGCTACAGATGGATCCTGCAAAGCTGTTGGCCATTTTGTAGTGGCCTAGGCCGGTGGGCCTATGGACCATACAGCGCTTCCTGGGCTTCTCTAATTATTATCGGCAATTCATTCCGCATTACTCTACATTGGTGGCGCCTATTGTAGCACGTACTAAAAAGAATATCAACCCTAGGAAGTGGCTGCCGGAGGCCGAAGAGGCATTTATTCAACTAAAGGCAGTGTTCACCACCGCGCCCGTCCTGACCTGACCTGACACCGAGAAGCCCTTTTGTTCTGGTAGTCGACACCACTTCAGTCGGGGTAGGCGCAGTTCTCACGAAGAAGGGACCTAAGGGCAAGATGGTCACCTGTGGCTTCTTCTCCAAGACCTTCTCCCCAGCGGAGAAGAATTACACCATCGGGGACCGGGAGTTGCTGACCATCAAACTGGCCTTGGAGGAATGGCGCTATCTTATGGAGGGAGCACGGCATCCCATCACCATTTACTCCGACCATAAAAATCTCCAGTATCTCCAATCGGCCCAACGCCTCAATCCGCGTCAAGCCAGGTCGTCCCTCTTCTTCACACGCTTCGACTTCCAGATAAATTTTCAACCTGCAGAGAAGAATGTCAGGGCCGACGCGCTCTCCCGTGTCTCTGATATGTTGGGGGAGGAGGCCATTCCTCAGCATAATTTCTCCCAAACGCTTGATCTCTGCAGCTCCGGTGGATCTTCGGAATGTGCTTCCAGGGAAGACTTACGTGCGTCTTGCGCTCCGCAGAAAGATTTTGAAATGGGGACACTGTCCTCTAATGGCCGGTCACCCAGGAGCTCGCAAGTCGTTCCTCCTGATCTCCCGTTTTTACTGGTGGCCGGAGCTTGCTAATGACGTCGGGAATTTGTGATGTCCTGCGTTATTTGTGCCCGTGACAAAACCCTTCGCCACAAACCCGCGGGTCTGCTCCAACCTCTGCCCATCCCCAGGACCCCTTGGTCTCATGTGGCAATGGACTTTATCACCGATCTTCCTCCCTCCTCGGGCAACATAGTCATCTGGGTGGTCGCGGACTGTTTTTCTAAGATGGCGCATTTTGTCCCTTTGCCAGGTTTACCATCGGCTCCCCGTTTGGCCAGCCCTTTTTTCTCCATATCTTCCGTCTACACGGACTCCCCCAGCATATCGTCTGAGATCAGGGGGCACTACATTCGGTGGTCCAGTTCTGGGCGGTCATTTGCTCCTTGCAGGTTAACCTGGATACTCCCTTCCTTCCACCCACAGCTACGGCAAGTGGAGTGAATACAACGATCTGGGGCGGCATATTTGCGGCACTTTGTCTCGGCTCGACAGGATGACTGGGCCAGCTTACTTCCTTGGGTAGAGTTTTCATATAACTCCCTGGATTCGGAATCCACTGGTACCTCTCCGTTCTTCATCGTGTATGGCCAGCATCCCCACCCCCTGCTTCCATTGTCTTCTCCATCTTAGGTTCCGGCAGCGGATACTTTGGTCAGAGATAAGCTGACCGATTGGGATCAGACGCGCCAGTCCCTGCAGCAAGCGTCCGCACGCATGACGTTCCAAGTGGACCAACATAGAAGACCCCCCCAGTTTTCTCCCCTGACAAGGTGTGGCTTTCGGCCAGATATATCCGGCTCAAGGTCCCAAGCTACAAGCTGGGTCCCCGTTATGTAGGACCATTTGAGGTACTGAAGCGCATCAACCTGGCTGCCTATAAACTCCGGCTCCCGCCCACTATGCGTATTCCCTTCCCAACTCCTTCCACGTCTCCTTGCTGAAGCCTGTGGTCCTGAACCGCTTTTCCCGGAAGATTGCCCCTCCGTCTTCCAAAGCTGAGTCCACCAACGTCTTCACTGTGAAAGAAATCCTGAACATGAAGACGATCAGGGGAAAGTGGCATTTCCTTATAGACTGGAAGGGTTTTGGAGAGGTCATGGGAGCTGGAAGACAACATCTTGGACCGTGAGTTGGTGCAGATGTTCCTCCAGGCCAGGAAGAAGGGGAGGGCTAAGGGGGGTGGTACTGTCGCGAATAGTCGGGCTGCGGGCGCTTTCGCCGTCCTGCCTGTGCCCCAGCTTCAGGAGCGAGTGGCGCTTCTGTCTGTCCGCATCCTCCTGCTGGCTCTGTGAAATTTATAGGGCCATCACCGGTAATTGGCTAATTGCCTGGCGCTGTCCCTATATTACCTGGGCGCGTCCGCCCAGTCCCCGCTGGATCTTTAGTGCCTGTTGCCTACTGAGAAAGCGTCTGTTCAAGTCTAGTCTATATTCCGTGTACCGAACCTTCTTGCCTCCAGCCCATGACCACGAACCTTTGCCGCCTGTCCCGACCTTACCGCCTGTCCCAGACTACGAGCCTGCCTTACGATTCTGTACGTATACCTCGGCTGACACCGCAAGCAAGTCGCGTTAGAGGTAGCGACCTGGTGGACTCCCGCCGCAGCAAGTCCATCCCGCTTTGCGGCGGCCTCTGGTGAAAACTGGGACCTACTTAGACTCCGCTCCCTGGAATGGCTTACACCACCGCTTGCGGCGGCCCAGTGGATCCACTACCGTATTCGTGACAGACAGTCTTCATACATGTTCCCCAAGATGTGAGGGCCCTGCTCGCAAGAGCTTACAGTCTGGATATATGGGTGAGGCGAAGGATGAGAATTGATCAGTTTGCATAATGGTCCAGCCATGTTTCATAAATACAGGGCAGTTTACATAAAAAGTGGATGAACCTGTCATCCAGACCATACCTCTATATACAGGTAAGTGCCTGTGAATGCCCAAGTGCAGGGAGTGACAGAAAATAGGGGGTTAGCAATTAGGGCTCGTGCAGGCACCTGTATCACTCCCTTTGCACATGGGGGAAATTCAGACAAACTTGCAATGGCTTAGAGATTTTATGTCACCAAGAATGGTCTTGGCACCAGCAGAATAGAAAAACGATTTCCAGCTGCATGACCTGCAAGTTTTTAGAACCACGTTCACACACAGCAGAAAACTCTGCACATAATTTAGAGCGTGCTGCAGATTTTGATATCTACTCTGTTCTGAGCAAGATAAGTTCTGCAGACTTCACCTATTCTATAGTTCTCTGTTGTCATACATACATCTGAGTTTAAATCCATGATATTATGTCTACCTCTTTCTCTGCAGTATGACTCATGTCCTAGTGCCCCCATTTCCTTCAAGGGGCACTTCCCCCCGTTGATGCCATATTGCTAGGATATGCCATCAAAGTTTGATAGATGTGTAGTCCCACCTCTAGGACCCACAACTATCTCAAAATTGGGCCCCTGAAGGTTTCAGCTCAGAATGGCAAGCCAATCACACTTGTGCACTGCTCTCTATTTTGTTCTATAGGAGTTCCAAGTACAGCTGAGCACCTCTGGGACCCGCACCTATCAAACTTTGATGACATACAGTATCCTAGGGATCTATGGTGAGAACACCCCTTTAATTATATATAAGCATAGGCAAAAGAAAAAGTAGCTTTAAAGAACTTTGGGCTCCTACTAACGGTAATGTTCAAGTCAAAACTGCAGAGGGCTCTCTAACAACAGTGAACTATGTAGTATAGAAAACAGTGCTGGATTTTTTGTGTGTTTTAACTGTTTCCGTGTGAAAGGAAATAAGAAGAAACTTTTTTATCCTGCCTAAAATAAGAACTATTTGTGGTAATGCTCAGAATTCTCCCACCTGACACCCGCTGCCAAAGATAACAGTCGTGCTGCGATATCCCCAAAAGAATTACCAAGGACACGATCTTTATGTTCCCATGGAACCATAAAACCAAACAGGTTATCTGTTATTTATAGGTCTGGAATATGTTTTACTGAAATAGCTCATGAACTGACCTGTTGCTTAGCCAGATAGTTCTCTGTGAATACATGCACATAACAACTGGAACCAGTGCAGCGGAGTTCAATATGAAGGTTATCAGTTATGGGGCTTTTAGACATTTCGATTTCAGAATGCCCATTATTTTTCCTCCTGAAACATTAACTATTCCATATGTTTTCTTTTCATAAGCGTTCATGAAATTCCGACAGCTGCTGCCACCTGTGTGAGTAGTAATGTTATTCTCTGAACAATTTATAGAGGATTTTATAGAAGAAAAAAAAACATCACAATGTATACTGTGTAAGGGGTTTTACTGTACCCTGCTGGGATGGTACAGATAGTTTTTGGCATAAAACAGAAAGCCTTTATTTTCTCATGTAGAAGCGCAACACACTTGGCCGTTGCTGTAATTTTAGGTGGCACATCAACATAATGATTACATTTTCAAGAAGCCAAAGCTTGTTGACTTCTCTGCACAGATGCAGTTGTTCTTACAATATCTCACAGGCCTTAGGTCAGGTTGTTTGCACTCACAAAGATTGAGATAGCACTCTTGAAGTTATGGTGCAATTCATGTTAAAGGAGTATTCCTATAGCATACATTTATTACATATTCACTGGATATGTGCTGCCTCTTGTCTTTT
This sequence comes from Phyllomedusa bahiana, assembly GCA_025379985.1. Classification (NCBI taxonomy): domain Eukaryota; kingdom Metazoa; phylum Chordata; class Amphibia; order Anura; family Hylidae; genus Phyllomedusa; species Phyllomedusa bahiana. Next base: position 38,066 of record JAODAL010001267.1, on the reverse strand, counting down.
CATTGTGCAACAAGAGTGGTAATGGGGTAAAGAGATCCCCATTAGCTTGTGTATATGGCATAAATATTCGAGATTATAACAACCTTTTATCTTTTATTAAAGGGGTTTCCCAGATTAAAAAAAAAATGGCTAGTAGTTTGGATTGTTCTAAAATTATATAAAAAAATGGACTCCCCCACAAGCTTCCACCACCCTGGACGCTGTTTACCGCCTGTGTATAATGTGTAAAGGTTTTACTGTACCCTACGGAAATGTTGCAGATAGTTTTTGGAACAAAACAGGAAACCTTTATTTTCTCATGTCACCCATCAATGACCGCACGTCCAGGGTGCGCGTGATGCTGGAGATAGTGCCACCTGCCTGAGTTTTTCTTCCTGTATTTAGGGCAGGTGACTGCTAAGGTCAGTGATTGGCTGCAACATCAAATGTACATTCCCAACCAATGACCTTTTTTTTTTTTAAATGTGGAGAACACCATTGAGCATCACACATCAGCATTTGTAGAAAGTATAATATACAAAGAGACAGGCAAAGTTTTAGAAGGCAGTAGCGTCCTTCTTTCGCTGTAAAAAATAAAGATATATATGATAGAAATGGCATCATATGCAGAAGAAATGTGCAGATCTAATATTCATACTATGTGACTATATTACAGGATGGTTGTTACAAGCAGGTAAGTATAAGTATCAAGGGGAGGTGGGGAGATTGCCTTAGTTCGGCCTTGACATGTTACATTTAAAAAGAACGTTATTTTTTTTGTACAATAAAGAAAATAATTATTTGATCCCTTGCTGATTGTGTAAGTTTGCCCACTGACAAAGACATGAATAGTCTATAATTTTAAGGGTAGGTTAATTTTAACATTGAGAGACAGAATATCCAAAATAAAATCCAGAAAATCACATTGTATAAATTATATAAATTTATTTGCATTTTGCTGAGAGAAAAAAGTATTTGATCCCCTACCAACCATTAAGAGTTCTGTCTCCTACAGACCAGTTAGATGCTCCTAATCAACTCCTAATCAACTCGTTACAGCTGTCTTAAATAGTCACCTTTATAAAAGGCTCCTGTCCACAGGGCTACAAAATGGGCTACAAAACCATAAGTAAGACGCTGGGTGAGACGGACACAACTGTTGGTGCAATAGTAAGAAAATGGAAGAAATACGAAATAACTGTCAATCAACATCGATCTGGGGCACCGTGCAAAATCTCATCTCATGGGGTATCCTTGATCATGAGGAAGGTGAGAGATCAGCCTAAAGCTATATGGGGGAACTTGTTAATGAACTCAAGGCAGCTGGGACCACAGTCACCAAGAAAACCATTGGTAACACATTACGATGTAATGGTTTAAACTACTGAAGTGCCTGCCATGTCCCCCTGCTCAAGAAGGCACATGAGCAGGCCCTTCTGAAGTTCGCCAGTAAACACCTGGATGATTCTGTGAGTGATTGGGAGAAGGTGCTGTGGTCGGATGAGACAAAAATTGAGCTTTTTGGTATTAACTCAACTCACCGTGTTTGGAGAAAGAGCAATGCTGGCTATGACCCAAAGAACACCGTCCCCACTGTCAAGCATGGATATGGAAACATTACATTTTGGGGGTGTTTCTCTGCTAGGGGTACAGGACTACTTCACTGCATCAATGGGAGAATGGATGGAGCCATGTACTGTAAAATCCTGAGTGACAACCTCCTTCCTTCCACCAGGACATTTAAAATGGGTCGTGGTTAGGTCTTCCAGCAAGACAATGACCCAAAACATACAGCCAAGACATCAAAGGAGTGGCTCAAAAAGAAGCACATTAAGGTCATGAAGTGGCCTAGCCAGTCTCCAGACCTTAATCCCATAGAAAATTTATGGAGGTAGTTGAAGCTTCGAGTTGCCAAGCAACAGCCTCAAAATCTTAATGATTTAGAGATAATCTACAAAGAGGAGTGGACCAAAATTCCTCCTGGCATGTGCGCAAACCTTATCATCAACTGCAAAAAAAGTCTGACTGCTGTGCTTGCCAACAAGGGTTTTGCCACCAAGTATTAAGTATTGTTTTCCAGTGGGATCAAATACTTATTTATCACTGCAAAATGCAAATACATTTATATACCTTATACAATGTGATTTTCTGGATTTTATTTTGGATATTCTATCTCTCAATGTTAAAATTAATCTACCTTTAAAATTATAGACTGTTGATGTCTTTGTCAGTGGGCACAACTTACACAATCAGCAAGGGATCAAATAATTATTTTCCTCACTGTATGTGCTGAAATCATATTTGTTACAATAGGAAAAAAAATTGATGATAGAATCCAGAAAAGGCATATGTACCATATTAGAAAGGACATTAGCCATACCTGGATAATTTCCATATTGAAAGATGTAATTCATTCTACTATAATGATCATAGCCCTATTATGGCAGACAGATTTTTTTTTGTGTACAGAATACATTTGTCTAGACAAAGGATTAGCCATATGCCACTTGTTCTGAATCTGCATACAAATTTTCTGCACTACCTTAAAAAAAATCTGTTTTGAAAAAATTTGCTCCATGCAAACCATGATAGGGTTTCCAATTAATTAAGGAATTGTCTCCACACCAAGCTATTCCACCTGTGATGTCCCTTAACGTTGAACTTGGGCTTGCTTCTTAAGATAATCTCTTTATGCCCCTTCTCATTTCTTCCCTACTAAGGGGACATCCGGGGTTTGTTCTTCTGAGTTCTGCTGTTGCCGCTTGTCTGTTTGCATGCAGATTGGCTGGTCTATGGATGGTTTAAGAGAAGGCCATGGGTTTGGAAAGTCTTGCTAATAACAAAGAGGGCAAGTGTTCCTTATCCCTGCTTAGCTTTAAAGTCTCCAAAATTTTCAGCAACAACAAGGGAGTGTTACATAATTCAAAGATGTCTTCACTGAATAAGGAGAGCAAAAAGTATTACATGCCACCTGATCTTATATTGTATTGTATATCCACAGTTTTAAAATACATGATTTAGTAAAACCGGATGGGGCCCACATTATCTGTGTAGAGGCAGGAGGAACAGGACACACAGGTTAACCAGCAGTAAGGACAGACACAGATCCTCTCCCCTCCAGAAGCATTTGTCGGAGGGGCTCTCTGTCCGCCGTTTCAAAGGTGATGGCATTCAGACCTGACAGCAGTAAGAAAGGATCACAGGTCGGTGCTATAGAAATTTAGAGCTGATGTATAATACTAACGGGCTAGCTCAAATCATAGGACATTTGTAAGAACATTATGCAAGCTGCTTGTTTTTAAAGATCTTTAAATTAAAACCAATCATTGTAGCGAGACAACCCCTTTAAATATAACTGGAATTTTTCCACACCAAAATCCACCATGTGATCAGTCCCTAACCTGATCCACATTCGGTGCTTGTATAAGATTAAATACCATTTAAATGCCAACAAATTCTCATTTATAAACAAATGTCCCTAACTAAAGGGACATTCACTGGATGAGTAAAATGTATTCTCATTCTGTGTAAAAAACCGTTCGTCTGACTACTGGAATGTACAGCGATTGGTTTTTTTGTTTTTTTCGGATCTGGTTTACAGTCAGAAAGGCCTATGTGGTTTTGGACACAGATCCACATTAAAAACTACATACAAATTTATGGGGCATGTTTTACACAATTTTTATTGACTATTGACTATTGACATCAGTAGTAAATTTCCACAAGTTTTCCGCATGGAGTACAACCAAAGAGTGAACATGTTCAAAGTTTTTTTTTTTTACTGTACATTGGCTTTGAAAACTGTGTAGCAAAAAAGTATCATAATTACAATGCATGTTTTCTACTGTGGTCAATGGTTTTCTTTCAGTTTTAAATGGAGATTTTAAGTCAAAATCCGATTGGAATTTGACTAGCAGTCTTTGTTGTTTGGATAGAGCCTTAGACTACACAAACCAGAGCAGAGGGCTCTAGGACACCTTCAAAAACTAGTTTAAGAGATTTGCTGTGGTCCTAATCTCGGTCTTATTGTGTCCCAAGATGACTCTTTCCTAAACCTTCTGTGCCTCTATGTATCTAAAGGAGGCTACCCCTACCACAGAAGGCCCTGTCTAGGTGTAGTTTCTGGGGCTGCACCAGTTTCTTGTATACTGCCTCCGGGCATGTCTGTGACTGCTTTTAATGTCTTTCGTATACCCTGTTATATCAAATGCTTTAAACAATTAACATATGAGGAAAAAAATAAAAAATATTTTTTTATATTTATAATTGTACACTTCGGAAATTCATCTCAATGTCACTTACACTTTAAATGTGAAGATTTGTCTTGTATATGTTGTGCACATACTACTTACACAAAGAATATGTGGTGCCCAAGCCCCAATGGCTACAACCCTCAAATGCATCACTCACACACTGGAAGCATGCCATCATGCTCCCAATAGGTAGGGAGGTATAAAGACATCCACCCAGTAGGTAGGTAGGTATATAGGTCCCCTCAGTTGGTAGGTGGGTATATAGCCCCTCAGTATGTAGATAGGTAGGTATATAGGTCTTCTCAGTTGGAAGGTATAAAGCCCCTTGGTAGGTATATAAATCCCATTACTAGGTAGCAACAGTATCTTACAAAAGTGAGTACACACTTCACATTTTTGTAAATATTATATTATATCTTTTCATGGGACAAATGTGAATATACTGTATGATTCTTTGATACAATGTAAAGTAGTCAGTCTATAGCTCTAATAACAGTGTAAATTTAGTGTGCCCTCAAAGTAACTCAAATAGCCATTAATGTCTAAACCCAAGTTGCCATTTTCCCTCCATAGTGTCATGTGACTTACTAGTGTTAAAAGGTCTCAGATGGTACCTCATGGCACAGAACTCTCTGAGGATCTGAAAAAAGAATTATTACTCTACATAAATATGGCCTAAGCTATATGAAGATTACCAAAACCCTGAAACTGAGCTGCTCCATGGTGGTTTAACAAGATAGGTGCCACACAGAAGAGGCCTCACCATGGTCAACCAAAGAAGTTGAGTGCACGTGCTCAACGTCATATCAAGAGATTGTCATTTCAAAATAGACATATGTGTGCTGCCAGCATTGCTGCAGAGGTTAAAGGGCTGTGGAGTCAGCCTATCAGTGCTCAGACCATATGCCCCACACGGTATCATATTGGTCTGCATGGCCATTGTCCTAGAAAGAAACCTCTTTTGAACATGATGCACATAAAAGCCCGCAAATAGTTTGCTGAAGACAAGCAGACTAAGGACATGGATTACTGGGACCATTTCATGTGGTCTGATGAAACCAAGATAAACTTATTTGGTTCAGATGGTGTCAAGTGTGTGTGGCAGCAATCAGGTGAGGAATACAAAGACAAGTATGTCTTGCATACAGTCAAGCACGGTGGTGGGAGTGTCCTGTTTGGGGCTGCATGAGTGCCCTGTTTGAGGGAACCATGAATGTCAACATGTTCTATGACATACTGAAGCATAGAATGGTCGCCTACCCTCTGAGCCACAGGGTGGTATTCCAAGATGATAATGATCAAAAACACACCTCCAAGATGACCAATGCCTTGCTAAAGGGAATTAGGGCAAAGGTGCCGGACTGGCCAAGCATGTCTCCAGACCTAAACCCTATTGAGCATCTGTGGGGCATCCTCAAATGGAAAATGGAGGAGTGCAAAGTCTCTAACATCCACCAGCTCCATTATGAAGTCAAATAACAGAGGAATAGGAATCCAGTGGCAGTAACCTGTGAAGCTCTAGTGAACTCCATGCCCGGGGGAGTTAAGGCAGTGCTGGAAAATAATGTTGGCCACAAAAAAAATTTTTTGCCTTGGCACAATTTGCAATTTTCACTTAGGGGTTTTACCCCACTTTTGTTCCCAGCGTTTAGACATTAAGGGCGGGTGTTGATTTATTTTGGGGCACATTTACCTGTATGGGTTTACCTGACTACTTTACATCCTATAAAAGTGCATATCGCAGTGTTGTCCATAAAAAGTTAATACAATATTTAAAAAAATGAAAAAGGTGTTTCATTTTTTGGGTATAAAAAAGGTTTATCCTTGATAAAAGGATATAAAACCCCCCTTGTAAGCAGACGGTTATATGGCCCCCCTAAAATGAACCTACACACTGGAATCATGTAACATCCCCCATCCCCCACATTTGCAGTCACATCCCAAAAACACTGAACTCACAAAATCCCCACATTTTTACACTTTTTTCACTCTAAAATGGACACATGTGATTTGCCACTCCTTCATAGGATAAATGCCACATGTGGACTACTTATGCATAGGACACATGCCACATATACTCCTCTTACACATAGGGTACATGCTGCACATGTGCCACTCTACGCTAGACGCACCCTGACACACTAATACCATTCACACACTGTCATTACCTGCACTTTTGCCAGATGTTTTTTAAGAGCTGACCTTGGCGAGAATCCTGGCAGGCAAAAAAAAGAAATCCCCATGAAAAAAAAAACCCCTGATATTGCAAGCCCAAAACCCCACTTATTGTTTTTTTAAAAACTCACCTTACAACCCACAGTAAGCTCACTGCAGCTTTTTTAAACTAAGTTCACAGTCCAAGCCCAGATAGAAAGAGAGTCCCTGTACCTGCTGGGTCTGTATGCTTATATATGGGTTTAAAATGGCTCTGTTGACCCTGCCCAAGACTATACTGCACAGCTGACAAATGAGTTGAGGAAAACAGGAAATATCAGCTGCTTGAGTGTGCTTTGGAGACCAGTACCTAGTGTTATCATGAGCCTACAAGAGAACCATTTTTACTGTTGAGTAAAAGTAAATGATTATATGCATACATTGAAAATAATTTAAAATGCTCATGGGACATATGTGTTCACATTATCAAGTCTGCATTAAATAATATGTATATTCTTTGAGTCATTTTATATATTCGTCTCAAATGGATTTGGCATAAAAGTTTAAAATCGGGCCTTCCCTTTTTGGGTTTGGTGTTTATGGTTCCCCTCGTTACCTTATCAGTAATTTTGCCTGCCAGACCCTATTTTTGTAGATTATTTTGGGTATTTTTCTCAGAAATTTGTCATGGAAAGCAGTGGGTGCCAAGTTTCCACATGATTTCGGTAGTAGTTTTTGAAATTTGGAGAATATTTTCCTATTAACTCATTTGTCCTCTCCTTTAGTACCTTATCTCATTTTATCTTTTGTCGCCCTGTATTTTGGTGTCACAGAGAAAAAAATTGCAGCTAATTAAATAGAAGTAAGAATTTTAATATCCCACCTACAGACATATATAATAATCCCACCAGAATGTTCACTGAGAACTCCTGTATATCAGAGAAAAAAGAGTAGCTCTCATGCTTTAATTCTTGCACTTATGTGACAGCAACAAATGTGGATATAGCACCATTTAATAACAAGACAAGAGTGTTTTTTATTTGATTATATTAACAATAACTAGTCCTCACTTCTGCAACTGTATTAAAAGTAATAATAATCATAATTACAGTGGCATATAGTTTCCTTATAAAAGTGCCTTGTAAGTCCAAATATAGTCCTAAAAGTGTCAAAATGATGTGCAGAAAAAAACCCATTTAAGAAGTAATTTTGGATCAATATACAATTCTACAATAGTTGTTATATAGCAGTTGTGGCGGTGCGACCTTAGAAGATCGCATTTCTCCGCCACTAGAGGTTCGAGAGCTGAGTTCCCGTTATGGGGTTCCAAATTGTGCCTGTCAGTGGGAAGGTCAGCAGTTGGCGGGTAACCAGGAGTTAATTTTTCTCAGGTGGTAATTGGAGATGGCTCAGCTGAGGTCTGTTAAATAGCTGGGCTTAGTATACCAGAGGGGGGGTGGCTCACGTCAGTGGAGGACTGTGCGGCCTTTGCCCGGGGAAATATCCCCGAATTTTTTCCCCCTAGGTTGAGGAACCAGGCCCCCAAAATTAAATTTACAGTGTGATACAGTTTGTGGGGTTGGGTGTAGACCCAAACCACTGCTTAGAGGGGGCTCTCTGTATGTTTAGTTAGTGGGTGGCGGCCCTAGGATTTATTTTGTTTGCTGTATTGTTTTTGCTGTGTTGAAGAATAAAACTGGCGGGGCCAGACTTTTTAAGAGAATCCTGTGTGATTTTGCTTTACCCTTTTCCAAAGCGGCGATCCCAGAGCGAGAGTGTCCCCCAGGCCGGGCCAAGATGGCGGCCGAACATGAGTGAACGCTTAAACAGTATAAAACTTCCTGTCAAAGTTAAACCATACATAATATAGTACCAGACATCAGTGTTAGATTAGGGTGGCTAGGGACAACCAGTGAAGTTGATTCTAATGGTCAACACCATTACAACTGTACTTTGTTTCCCGTAACTCTACCACCTGCGCCGTGACCCCATCCCGTCTTGTGTTCCACCGATACAGACCTTCATGATAACATCACGCCAACCTGTAATCAAGATGGGCCACTGGGGCTTCTGAGTTGTAGGTAATTGGATGGACCAGGTGGTGCACATGTGAGGAGGTTCCTCCCCAAATATCTTTATATAAATAAAAATATACAAATAGCTGTAACACAATGTTCTATCTATAAACCTCTAAATAATGGTCATATAGTTAACAAATAATACCATTATAAAAGGAGCAAATATTATCACTGTACTGTAATAGATTAAACCAGAATGCCATGGACAATATTAGCAATAATAGCAATCAATACTGCCACACCATGACCACATATCACCACCACATAGAGGCTGAATAATACCGCCATACTGTTTCTGAATAAAACCCATTACACCACTCCCATAGAAAAGAACTGGGAGAACCTCCCTACCTAAAGGGGGCCTGTATAGGAAAGCATGGTGATGCCCCATACCTACAGTAATCTGTTTTCCTATGATAGGGGAGTCATCCATCATTCCCATATATGCTCCCATTAGGTAGGGAGGTAGGTTTATAGGTCCCCTCAGTTGGTAGGTGGGTATATTGCCCCCAGTATGTATATAGGCCTTCTCAGTAGGTAGGAAGGAAGGTATAAAGCCCCCTGGTAGGTATATAAATCCCATTAGTAGGTAGTTACAGTATCTCACAAAAGTGAGTATACCCTTCACATTTTTTGTAAATATTGCATTATATCTTTTCACAGGACAACACTGAAGATATAACACCTTGATACAATGTAAATTAGTCAGTCTACAGCTCTAATTACAGTGTAAATTTAGTGTGTCCTCAAAGTAACTCAAATAGCCATCAATGTCTAAACCCAAGTTGCCATTTTCCCTCCCTGGTGTCATGTGAATATAGCTTCTATAACAGTGTAAATGTAGTGTTCCCTCAAAATAACTCAACACTCAGCCATCAATGTCTAAACCGCAGATAACAAAAGTGAGCACAACACTAAGTGAAAATGGACAAATTGTGCCCAATTTACCATTTTCCCTCCACAGTGTCATGTTACTAATTAGTGTTACAAGGTCTCAGGTGTGAATGGGGAGCAGGTGTGTTAAAGTTGGTTCAACCAACAAAAAACGTAGGATCCAGCAAATAAATAAAAAAAACAGGCAAAATTTATTAACACATAGCTCTACAAAGTACAGGGGGTAAAAATGCTTCTGATACGTAGCCTACGCGTTTCGGGCTCTAAAAACTGGCCCTTGCCGGGCCCAGAGTAGGTGGGTAAACAGGTCGCTATATAGTTCTCCCCAGTAGGTAGGTAGGTACATAGGTCCCATAATAGTTTGGTATTTGTATAGGGCCCCTAGTAGGTTGGTAGTTGTAAAAGGTCCAAAGTAGACCTGCCTACTCCAGTAAGCTGCAAGGCTGCTCTTGCTCCCTGCTCTGCGTTAGCTCTTAACTTTATGCACATCCAGAGAACGCACATACAGTTGAAAAGACTGCTGGCACTCCGGGCCCATGGCAGAGGCCTGGAAGCTAGTAAAAAAAATGGCACTCGGCCCTGCTGGTAGATTGATGGTTTGAGGCAGGGGCTTATACCCCAGAGAAAACGGTCTGTTAAACTGGAGTTCAGGATAGTTAGGTTGAGTTGAGTCTTATACAAGGGGATATCATGTAAGGGCAGAAAAGCAGGCATTTGGCAACCACTTAGATGGTTACCATTCCGCAGCACCTCTATTACCTACCTCTGTACTAAACTCTGTATTCTGCTAAGCCTGAAGAAGGGTGCTAGCCTGAAACATTGCTATTTCATAATGTATAAATCAATGGAGTTTTATTGACAAGAAACAAATTAATGGCAATCCTAGTTGGAGTGGCAATTTATTCAGAATTCTATACATTAGTCCAGTACATTGGTGGACTAGCCACTGTGGCCAGGCACCCAAAAAACTCTTCTATTCTGTCTGACAGGGAAATTGAGGAGCCATAGGCAATAATTTCTAAGTCAAGATGGTTAATGTTAACAAAGAATGGCACTAAGGGCCACATGTCCCACCCACCAACACAGGTTATGCACTCCTGTTCTAGATGGTGATACTACTCTGCTAATAAAGTTATTTGTTACAATTCTCAATAACTGTGAAGTACTATTCTATATCATGAAGATTGTCGCTTTCTAGCATTTATGTAAGGGAGCAATAACATCCAGAGCAAGAGGACAAGTTTATAAAGTTCAAGCTTCCATGTCAGCAAATACATGGCACATCGGTGGGGGTTTTGGAATAGTGCAAATATAGAGAGATAGACCTAGTTGCAGAGGTGAACTACAAAGTCAAATTACATCAGTGTCAGATCGCAACATCCGTTGCTGTCTTTGCTAAAATGGACTTAATGGCAGACGACCGAGTAGGAAACCATTGTGGAATGCAATAGAAAAAAAAGCCTGGAATTTCAGTCACAGGTCCTGGATCCTCCAACATGATAATGAACAAGATAAACACACAGCTAAAAACATCTAAGAATGGCTAACAGCAAAGTATTGGACTATTCGGAAGTGGATTCTATGAGTCCTGATCTAAATTCTATTGAACATCTGTGAAAGGAGCCAAGACATGCAGTCTGGAGAAGGCACCTTTAGGGTGCTTTCACACAGTGCGGTTTTGATGCGTTTTTGGATGCGTTTTGTGCAATAATGTATAGCATTAATTGTTGTGCCTTCCTGCACAAAAAACGCTTCCAAAAAACGCATCAAAAACACACCGTGTGAGAGCACCCTTACACCTGAGACAGCTGGAGCAGTTTGCTCATGAGGAATGGGCCAAAATACCTGTGGACATGGGCAGAAGTCTCATTGAGTTAGGGTGCTTTCAAATGGTGCGTTTTTGATGCGTTTTTTGGATGTGTTTTTTTGTGCAGGAAGGCACAGCAATTATTGCTATACGTTGCTGCACAAAAAACGCATCCAAAAAAACGCATCAGAAACGCACCAAAACCGCACCGTGTGAAAGCACCCTAAAGGTGCCTTCTCCAGACTGCATATTTTGGCTCCTTCCACAGATGTTCAATAGGATTTAGATCAGGACTTTTTTTTATGCGTTTTTTGTGCAACAATGTACAGCATTGATTGCTGTGCCTTCCTGCACAAAAAAACTCACCAAAAACACACCAAAAACGCATCGTGTGAAAGCACCCTTAGGGAATGGCTACACTGTGTTTTTCAATCCGAAACACGGATTGAAAAGTGCTGCGTAAAACTTATCCAAACGTACCCAAAGTGTACTGCTTGTTTGGATGCTTTTTTGCTGCAGCAGAAACGCACCCTATAGTTTTAAATAGGGTGTCTGCTGTGTGACATGGATCAAGAATGGACATGTAAATTCTGTGAACGGATCTGAAAGACGCTTCAAGACGCGTAAAACACGTATCGTCTGAATGCCGATGCATCTTTTACATTGAAACTAATGTAAATCACACTGCACATTGTTAGATGAGTGTTTGGGTCCGAAACACGAACCAAACATGTATCTAAGAAACGCCGTGTGGACATACCATTACGGAAATCGTTTGTTTGCAGTGATTGCCTCAAAAAGGTTGTGCAACAAAATATTACATTAAGGGTACCGACATTTTTGCCAGGCCAGTTCCACTAGTTTTTTTTTAAATGTTTTGGTTGAACCACAATTCAAAGGCAATGCCTGATTTTCAGTACATTTCAATTCATTATTACTTTTGTCTGTTTCAAGTAAGTTCAGTGACCACTGTGGGGGTTTCCTTCCTTTAATGGAAGGGTTCCAACAATGTGTTCAAGTGTGTATATCACAGTCAAATACACCTTTATTAAATTACACATTTATTAAAACTGTCTTTGTAGCCCAAAGCAACCAATCAGAGATCTGCTTTCATTTTTAAACTCCTGTAGAAAAATTAAAAATCTAGAAAGTTGAGGTCCAATTGGCTGATATTAACAGAGGCAGTTTTCTTATTAGACAGTTGTTATATGAGGCCCAATGTATTGAGATATAGGGCGTGGTCTATTTGTGATTTATTTAGCATCATCGACACATTTATACAAAATACTGAACTTTTAGTTCAAGCAGGAATCCTCATCATGTTCTTTACCCATTAGACAATTATATTTTCCAGGAGTCCTACATTCATCTACTCTCCTGCTACCTACAAGTTAATACATGAAACATATCTGGGACAATCACAAGGACACCTATGCTTCCCAAGCCAGGTGGTCCAGTTACCAGATCCTAGGTAAATAATCGTGCTGTGCGGATGTGTAGATGATAGGATATTATATAGTCACAACTCAATTTAAGGTATTTAGTACAATTATCCCTTAAACAAACTTTGGCTCACCACTTTGACAAAGTTTGAGTCAACAACTGCCTTAAAAATAGCCGTATACTGCATGCCGACATCTGATACCAATAAGTAGGGTCCATTCACTCATCATGGGAAAGTACATGACTCAATGACAGCATTTTGGTCTGTTATAACAGGAGTAAAGTTTACATGTGAAAATTTACACCTCAAAATAAGCTTCAAAATATACCTAATGAGAGGCGCATTTTGAAATGAAAGTGTGGAGCATATTTAACAGCGTTGTTTCTATGGGTTTTTACTGCCGTAAACGCCTCAAAAATTGACAGGCACTTAAAGGGGCTTTGCCACGAGTGAGGAACATTTCCGGCTGGAGAGCTGGCAATGCTTGTGCAATCACTCTCCATTCTATCTATGGGATTTCCGGGTACAGCCATTCAGCTCTGCTTGGAACTCCCATAGAACAGAATGGAGAATTGTGTGCAAGAGCAACCGACTGTCCAGTATGCACGGAGAGATTCAGGGGCCCATTGCCAAGGTAGGAGCGGGTCCCAGCGTTGGGACACGCACCTATCAGACAATAACACCATGGACAATATGCCATCATTGTCTATGGTGGCAAAATCCTTTTAAGTTTACGCCAGTAAAAGCGTTCCAAAATATGAAGTGCAATGAGGGCCGTTCCTAGGGGCGGGCGAGGCGGGTGATCGCCCGGGGCGAAGAGGCTCTGCTCACCTGAGGGGGGCACCGCCCACCTCACCCACCCGGAGGATAGCCCCTGTTATAAAACAGCCGTGCAGAGTCAGCAGCCTGCCAGTACAGGGAGGAGGCAGGACAGATCGTTACCATGCTGCCTTCTCCCCTGTATGTATCAGCGTCGCAGGGGGCGCACGGCTTTCACCGCGCCCCCTGCGACGATGGTCTTCCCTCGGTCACCAGCTCTCCGGCCGAGTAGAATCCATGGAGCTGCGTGACAGAGTAAGCGGCGGGGTTTGACGTCACGCTGCTTACACCGCTCACCCAGCTCCAAAACCAGGACGCGGGGACCGAGGTGAGTACTTTTTTTTATTTGATAATTAGCTACAGGGGCATCTACTGGCTACAGGGGGTATCCACTGGCTACAAGGGGGCATCTACGGGCTACAAGGGGGGCATCTACTGGCTACAAGGGGGCATCTACCGGGCTAAAAGGGGGGGCATCTACTGGCTACAGGGGCATCACCTGGCTACAGGGGCATCTACTGGCTAAAAGGGGGAGCGTCACCTGGCTACAGGGGGGCATCACCTAACTACAGGGGGGCATCACCTAACTACAGAGGGTCATCTACCTGGCTACAGGGGCTACTACCTGGCTACCATATAAGGTGCTATAGATGGGGAGTTTGTATAGAGATAGGAATTGGTTGGGAAGAGCTGATAAAGGGAGTCTAATATGTTTGTTTTGTAAATTTTACAGTGAAGAGTCGGGAGTAGTCGTCATGGCGTCTGGGATGGATGGAAAAGAAGAAGAAGAGAAAGAGAACAACTCTTCAGAGACGTCTCCTGTGAGTCACTAAATATAACTTTACTGTAATCATTTATATGTCTGCAGAGCCTGTGTACAGCTGGTATCCAACACTGTATGGTCACTGTATGCTGGTAATATAGGTTGGAGTATAATGGCTTTTATTATTATTATTATTATTTATTTTAAAGCGTCATTGATTCCAGGGCGCTGTACATTCGAGGGGGTTACATACAGTACATACGTCAAACGAGTACAGTGCTATAATAGCGAGTTTGTATTATTTGGTCACTATGTGCTGGTGAATGTTTGGGCATGGTTTTTGTTTTTAAATTTTTCAACTAGAAAACAATATATGGTTCTGCACATCAAAAAAACACTTGAAAAAAATTTTGCATAGGGGCACACTGTTGGGCTGCAACATACATACACAAATTCCCCAAAAACAGTAGCACACTATCAACTAAAGAAGCTATCAAAGGGGACATAGGAATCTTTGAAAAAGCATTTCTGCTATTTTGAATACATGAAAAAACTTTTGAGGTTCTCAGTTCACACTTTTGATCAAAACTGCTTAAGCTCAAAAGTGTGAACTGAGAACCTCAAAAGTTTTTTCATGTATTCTAGTTAGCAGAAATGCTTTTTCAAAGATTCCTATGTCCCCTTTGATAGCTCCATTAGTTGATAGTGTGCTACGATTTTGGAATGTGGTATTTTAAAATTTTTCGGTCAAATATATGGTGGGATATATGTGGTCATGGTGTTTGGTTTTATTATTCGGTCACTGTAGTGCTGGTGACATGTGGTTCCCTTGGGATTCTGGTTTTGTGTAGCGTGTTATTTGGTAACTGTTTGACTATTATTTAGTAGTTTTATACGTAGCACATTGTGGTTAGAGCTTTTTGTGTATTTCAGATTTGGTTGATGGTGATGCAATGTGTCACATTGTGTTATGGAGGGGGGAGGGGCAAATTTCTTCATCTCGCCCTGAGTGCAATTTAGCCTAGGAACGACCCTGGACGCAATTACACTGGTAAAGTACGGGTCGTGGTAATGACAGAGTGTATTTTACATTGGAATCAATGAGAGCTGCATAGAACATTGTGAGAAGCATATTTTGGGGCATGTTTCAGGACAAAATATGCCCCAAAACAAGCGTAAATTTACGCCATGTGAACATACCATAAGGGTAGGAATACACTGTATGGTCTCGGCACAATCATCTTCAATTAGCTTAATGAGCATCCACATGGATTTGCATGTTGAACACCCGCAAAACTGCACAGCCATTAAAGGGATGTTCTGTGGCTAAATAAAAAGCTTATTTGTTTGTAAAGGCTTGATAAAAAATAAAATAAAAATAAACTTACCTTGTAAACTCTCTCGTTCTATCTCACTGGCCTTCCCAGTAATCCTGGCAGATGTCAGTGTTCATGTGACCTTGCAGCCATTCACAGGCAACAGCGATCAGGTGCTAGATATACTGCACGTGACCATTGCAACCTGTGAATGGCTGGAGGTTCACATGAAGAGTGAACACTGCTTTTATTTGCTAGGATCACTGGGACGGCCAGAGCGATGGAATGTGTTTACAAGGTAAGTTTATTTATTTTTTATTCAATTTTTTTTTTCATGCCCCTACAGACTAACAAGTTCGTATTGTACGCTGGGGGAGAAAGTGACATGTCAATTGCTTGCGCGCCACTAACAATGCATTTTAATGGGGCCAAAACACCCGGCATATTGCGGCATGTACCATACGCGCCCCAATACGCCACGTGAACATACTCTAAGGATCAAGGTTCTGCAGTGTTCACTGCTCAATAATAGCGCGGATTTGCGTGTGTTCACCTGTAAATCCATGCGGGGTGCTGCAGCAGTTCTCCGCCGCATCACACCGGTCTCAGCCACACTGTCACTGTGCTGAAAGCACAGGTGTATTCCTATCCTAGGGCTGGGTTTGCATTTCAGACTTTTCCTATTGGAAAAATCTGACGTCTAATCCTCATTAAAAATCTGGGGTGATTTTTACTTATCAGAGACGATATTCACCTCTCACTCTGTTGAGGGTACCCATGTCACTCCTCCCAGAGTGGAAACTAGTGAGGTTCTGTTCAAAAGAATGAACATGTTCATTAGTTTTTTTCCGCATCATGGATTTGAAAACCGTGCTATGTAAAATCTGAGCTGTAGTTAATGGTGTGAGCTACAGCGCAGACTGGCCATTGAAATCAACTGCGGAATCTACGTTGAATGCCTTGTTAAAGTCTATTTTGTGAACCTACACTTAGGGTGCGTTCACATGGCAAAATCTGATCAATATTTGTCCTGTTTTGCGACTGTCCCCACAGCCCTCCCCCTTCACATTGACATGCACATATTCTGTCCGAAAACCAGACAGAAGAATGTGCATGATCAATGTTCTTCGGGTGGCCCGCGGGCGGAAAAAACGCCGGCCAGAAACCCCGTGCAGTGGGGACTGCTGCACAGGTTTTCCATAGGAGCCCGTTGTGCTAGTTTTCTGCCGTTTTTTCAGGCAGTCTGCAAAACCACAAACCGTCTGAAAAACTGGCCGCAAACCCGTGCAGTGGGGACATGCCCTAACTGTTCCTCATTGTAGCACCCAGGAACTTTATACTACCTACTGGTTGTACGTGCTTCAGACACAACCACATTCAGATGTAAGGAACAGAAATTTAAGAAAAAAACTGCTCCATGTAAACAGATCCTGTTCTTCTTTTAAGATGTAACTATTCTATTGAGTCAATTATTTTTGCTTCTGGGAAAAATGGGGGAGAACCAATGTGGGCACCAGAGAGAATTTAGTTATTCCTCTCTGCATAACAAGAAAACCTTGCTGTGCAGTATTCTGGGAACTCAGCCTAAGACTTTGTTCACATGTGCTTATTTCACAGAAGAAACGCACATTTGTAAACTTGTTTTCTTCATTTGATATGTGTGTTTTCGTGTTTATTTTTGATGCTTATTTTCATACATTTTTTAGTACAGGGAACGTCATTGTATTTGATCAGTTTTTTAGTTTGCTTACACACCAATAAACGCAGCAAACAGTGTGCTCATTCTTTTTAGATGCTTTAGTAATATGTCAGATATGGTGCTTGTCATTATATCTATTGTAACCTTTGTGGCGGTGCGACCTTAGAAGATTGCATTTCTCCGCCACTAGATGTTCTGCAGCAGCTGCGTTCCAAGGTCTGGGTTACCAAGTTGCTGGCTGTCAGTGAGGAAGGTCAGCAGTTTGGAAAGGGTAACCAGGAGTTAATTACCCAGGTGGTAATTAGAAGAGTTGCTCAGCTGCTGGTCCAACTCAGAATCCTGTTAACTAGTCTGGTCTTCAGTGCACCAAAGGGGGGGAGTGTGGCTCACAGTCAGTGGAGGACGTGTGCAGGCCTTTGTCCAGGAGAGTATTCTGAATTCTTTCCCCCTAGGCTTGAGAGAAGCCAGGCCCAAGGACTATATTGTACAGTGTGAGTACATGTTTGTGGGGCTGGGTGGTAGACCCAGACCACTGCTAGAGAGAGACTCTCTGTATGTTTAGTTAGTGGCTGGACGGCCTAGGATTTATTTTGTTTGCTGTATATGTTTTGCTGTATTGAAGAATAAAGCTGGAGGAGGCTGGACTTCAAGAGAATCCTGTCTGTCGATCTTGCTGTGTCCTGGTTTATACAAACAAGTGGCCGATCCCAGAAAGCGCGAGTGTCTCCAGGCCATGGCAAGATGGCAGGTTCACCTTTCCAGAACATCGAGTGAAAGCTTAGCTATGGTGGAGGGAAGCAATGGGCTTGTCCGGCACTCAGGACATGACAGTAACTAAAGTGGCACAAGTGGCGCAAAATTTGGTGCATGGGTGGCACGCAATTAATTGCGGTACAAGAGTGCTGAACCAGTGGAATGGTGAATTGTTTGCAAGTCGTGGGGAGGCTGCCGGGGGGTTAAGTTAAAGGGCCAGCAGCGCACCATAACCAATTACTGCTTCTGACAGTGAATGTGCATTGGATAGAAGGGACTGGTTTGATGAGCCTGCAATGCTGCACTAGGATTGCTGCAGCCGCTTTTGAAAGGGCCAGAGCTCCCCAGCACAGGGGACTGTGTGGATTAGCTGGAAAGAGATTCTGGTGCCTGTCTGAAACGTTTTTACGCAGCCTGGGCGAAAGAATGTGGTCGCGAGGAAGCAACCAAAGTCTGGAGGGGAGGGGCAGGATACCTGGTGTGTGAGTTAGTGTGCATGCTATTGTTACAGCCTAAGTCAGCTTCGCTGGGCTGACATACTCGATAAGGGTTAATCACGCATGCAGCTTTACTCGGTTTTCATTGTCAAGGTTAACACAGCAAATCCTGTATGCAATTGTTCCTTGTCATCTGCAATATTGGATTCCCATCGTGAGAAGACTAATAATGACAGGGTTCTCCAGCATTGGAAACGGTGACAGTAGGAAGGTGGGAAGTTTCAGCCTCAATCTGTTCAACGGCAGCATGATCATTAGAAGGGTCCTTCATCTGCTCTTTCATTGTGTGATAGATTCAAGGTCTTCCTATTCCCCCCTTGAGAGGGTAGCAGGTGGTCTGGGTTGAGGGTAGTGCATCTCTTCTAGGTTACATTTTCATATGAAGTCGATGGTTACGTTGCTGTGAGAGATGTGAGGTTGTTGGGTTGTTTCAAGATACCCTTGAATGGTCATGAGGTGCAAAGATAGTCAGACAGGATGTCCCAAAATGATGTCTAGAACTCTTGTTTCTAGAAGAGTTGTGCTGCGACAAAACAGCTCTGAAGGCAATGTAAAGGCAGCAGTCTGCGACAACAGGATTCTATATTGCATGAGTAGTATCCTAGGGGTCTCATGACGATCTCCATGTTTTTGAGCAAAACACTGAGGCATGGCCATGGATGTTCGGAGAGAACAGTTAAAGCGGTGGAAATGGTGTGTGTGAAGTAGTACGGGATACTCATAGAGAGGGAGGCTATATCGAGGAATAGAAGTTCTCTTTTAGTCTCAGGAAGGCAGGCCTGTCTGCCCTCAGGTGCAGAGTTGTCTCTGGCTGTAAATGTGATTATTTCTAGACCGTTGATTTAACGCATATTCAACGGAATCACGTTAAGGTATTGTGGCTGGAAAGTAGGTGGTTGTAGGTGGTGGCCTGGTCATCAGCATATGCGTGGCTCCTTCATGTGTAAGTATAGGATCTCTTAACAGAATCAGCTGGCATTATGGAGAACTTGCCGACGATCTTGCAGTTTCTCAGACTAAGTGTGGTGGGTTGTGTTGTGAAATGTATTGGTTGCACTCATGTCGGCCATTCTTCTATACAGTCATCTAGTAGGGTACCCAGTAAAGATGCCTGAATGAATTTAGTGGCCCCAGAGCTAATTGATTCTGTATGGCATGCGTATCTCTGCTCACGTTGGCATGCTATACTTGACGCTTCCATATTGTGGGACCTGAGCAAGCGGTCGGGACTGTCCTTCTGGGTGGTTTCTGTCAATAATTTGGGCTACAGCCTGGATCAGGATAGAGCAGGGAAGGCGATCCAAGGGCCCGGGCGGTTGACAGCTATATCCCCTACTTCCACTCGCGTTACCTTGGTTACTAGGTTCTGCGGTCTGCTCTTGCAGCTGGGGACCTCAAGTTCATACACATACGGGTGGCTCTATTCCCGTACCCTATGCTCCAGAGTCTGCAGTTAGCAGCATTTACCATGGCCTCCCACAAAATAAGCGGTAAAGAGTCTCACCAAGTATCTCAATAACCCACTCCTGATAAGTGATCTGTCCCCTCTGACTCATACAAGTTGCGTAGCATATTTCTGAAACAAACCCTGTCCATTGTTTTCCTAATAGTAGGCATCCCCTTACCTCGGAATCAAAAGGGTGGGTCCATATGAGACCGAGGAATGGGTAGGGCCATTTGATTTGAGTGTACCCATGTGGCATCCGCGAAGAGTGGTAAGGTCAGACAGGGTAAGGATTTGATTTTATATCTTAACTGAATTTAAATCACGATTTTAAATCAACTAGTCAGAAGGCTTGATTTAAAAATCAGTGGTGATTCTAAACCACCTTGACGCACTTGTTTGTAACTCCGCGTACTCTTTTGCGCGGCAATGTCAGTGGTTACCGGGGTTCCGACAAATTGCCATATGAGTTCGTCAAAGCTGATTCGCTTGCGTCGATCACTAAGCTGGATAACTTACTGCTTTCGAGCGCAAAAGATCAGCGGGCATGAACCATGCGGTATAATTACCGCTTTCGGCAATCAAGTGTCCGCATACCCTCTACGGCTGCGGAGTTAGCTCGCCTGGCCGCGGGGGATTAAACATCCCCGATGGTCGCATGACATCGTGGTCGCGACATCGCTCAGGCTCTGACAGGCGGCGCAGGAGTGGAGCTCCTGCCCGCCCGTGATGTCTCGCGACGCAGGTCTGGTGACCGGCGGCCTGAACGCCTGGTACCTGGTCTTCCTACCAGTCAGCCCGGACGCTGAATGACTATGCATCCGGGGTGGGGCTCCTGGCTGACGTCACGAATGCCCACAATGCATTGTGGGCCTCTAGGCGTGACAGCAGTTCGCCATGAGGGAGACTCTCAGGATACAAGCTATAAGTGTATGCTGATTTCACTATTGCATGAATAATGATCTAACGATCTCGTTTCTCATTGCAATTCCCCCCTGGGGGGAAGTGTCAAAAAGTATGGATAAAAAAGTTAAAAAAAGTTGGTAATAAAAAGTAAAACACCAAACACAAAAAATAAAATAAAACTCACGTACATCATCCCTTTTCCCCTTTACAAAACGCCCAACGCCCTAAAAAAAGATCATAAAAAATAATAATAGAAAGTACAGCATATTTTGGTATCGGCCACCGCTCACCTGTGCGTCAGCGACCCACCATATAAATCTGTCGCAGTTAAATTAACCCCGTAACAGGTTTGAACGCCCGTAAAAAAAAATACCTCCCAATCGAAAAACAGTCACAGAATCAGCGATTTTTTGTTCTCGTCCAGCTGCTCATAAAATGTGGACGTTGAAAAGTTAATCAAAAACTCGATATCAACATCAAAGTGATGGCAATTAAAAACGTCAGTTCATTACCGCAATAAAAAAAGCTCTTTACACAGCTCTGTATACGGATATAAAATTAAAAAAGTTTTTGGCTATTAGGAAGATAGCGATGCATAAATATTGTGTTTTTAAACAATAAAAACACTATTTTTTTCAAAAATTAAATTGTGTGCTTTTCAAATAAAAAAAAAAACTACTTAAATTGGGTATCACCGTAATCGTCTCAGAACCCATGCAGAGTAATACTAACTTGTCAGGATACTGTCACGGTGAACCGGTCTAGTAAAAATAAAAATAAAAAAACACTGCAAGGATTTGCTAGTATTTTCGTCACCCTACCTTCAAAACACAGATTCTTAAAGAAGCGATAATATAAGTTCTTGTCCGTCACCCAAAAATATTTACCGCAATAAAAACGTTCAACTCAGTCCCGCCTATAAAAAAAAGTCCCTATACTAGTCATAGCTCAGACAAAATAATAAACAGTTATGGCTATACAGACTGCTCGGTGATGCACCAAAAACGTTGTTTTCCTTTTCAAATATATGAGTTTTTTGGTGTAAAAGCAGTAATTCATTCAATTACAAATTTAACAAATGTGTATCGCTGTATATCGCTATTCAACCTGCTGAGTAAAACTAGCCTGTCTTTTATCAACCGCGCAGTGCAGACCGCTGTATACAAATAAATATAAAAAAAACAACTACCATGGATTGCTGTATTTGTATAAGATGGCTACAAAAACCTTAATAAAAAGTGATCCAATCGCATCATCTGCCCCCGTCAATGGGTTATCGCAATAAAAACATCAACTATCTCTTTAAAATACAAGCACCACAGCAGCTCCATTAATGCAAAAAAAATTAAGAAAAGCTATGGCTGTCAGGAGTACTCGACAACTAAAAACGCAACTTTTTATAATAACTCGCTTCTAATTGTGTAAAAGTAAGAAAACATAAAAAACTTTATAAATTTTCTATCATTGTAATTGTTACCGACCACCCATAGTAAAGTTTATCCCGTGCATTTATTCCAGGAAGAATCGGCGAATTACTGTTAAAAATGAAGCCCCAATAAAACAATGGCGGAAGACTCGGACGGTTTCCCCCTCCAGTTTCCATTGGGCCCGCTGGCTAAAAAAAAACTTCGGAACCACGCTGTGCGCCAGAAATGCAACTTTACACCCTTAGGTGTAGTACCCTGATGGGGACGCGTTGATATCGCAAATGGTTAATTTTTGTTACACTATAGAGCAAACTTTGGAAGGTATCACTGTTTTAGTACTTTGGGGGCTTTGGAGATGTGTCATAGGCCCTACCAATATCTGTGCGCCAAAAGCCAATTAAAACTACTCCTCCCATTGTTCCCATGCCAATGCTGCCCGAAACAGCTGTTTACACCTCCAACAATGTAGGGTATTGCCGAATTGGTGAAGATATTTGACACGCTAATAATCTCCATTATTGGGGCTTTTTTTCCTCAAGATTCCTTGTTAAAAATTAACATTTTCTACAGCTAAAATTGCAGTATTTTGGGAAACAAAAAAAGATAGATTTTTTTTGTATTTTTCAGTGAGCCGGAACAGCTAAAAAATTTGTTGAAAGCCTGTGGGGCGTCGTTTATATACTCACAGCACCTCCTGGAGGATTCTTAGGGTATTGTAGTTTCCAACTATGGTGTCTTTTTAGGGGTTTTATTACGAGTTTGGCGAACCCTTAGGGTGTTCCGCAAAACCTAGAAATGGCCCATAATATTAAATAGTTAGATGCGAATCAATGAGCCCCAGAGTCCAGTAGGTGCTCCTCCTATTCTTGGGGCTTGTGGCTTGAGCCATAATTAACTGCACTAGTGCCCACTATGGGATATTGTCTTGGGGAAAACAGACAGAATATGGGTGATCAAATAATTAATTTGCATTCTACTCACTGATCACATTTACACGTATCCTTGTAATTAATGCATAAAATAGTTGAAAATCTGCAAAAAAAGTGAAATTATTGATATTCATGTCCCGCTTTGCTTTAATTTCTGTGAAACACGCTAATGGTTTATAAACTTTCTAAATGCGTGTTTTGAATACTTTCAAGGCGGCCTGTAGTTTATGATGATGAGGTATTTATGGGTAGGTATCTAAAAATTACAGGTTCAATTCCATAAGTCCGTTTAATGACTGGGACTCGGTCCCTAAATATTTATGTATATTGCTAATTTTCTTGAATACAGTTTTAAATGACTACTTAAATTTATAGCCCCATATCTGTCGTAGAAATAAAAAAAGAAAGAACATTTGATAAAATTAGAAAATGATGCCGAAAACTACTAGCAGACATATGGTAGATTGCTAGGTTATAAAATTACTTTTGTAGTGGTATAACTATCTGTCTTATTCATGCAGAATTGTTGAATGTTTGAAGATGGTAAAATTTTTCTCTTTTTTCACCATAATTTGGATTATATGTTTTTTCACCTATGTAATAAACAAATTCATTTTTTGGACCAAAAATTTTCTTATTCTATTCGTATGCACATCAATGTTGTCACGGATAGTGAAAACAGTCTCCTGAATTCACATGGATAGGGTTAATATGTGTAAAATGTTATTCTCACATATAGTGAAACTATGACAAGAATTTCCAAAATATTGAGGGCTCTGTCGCAGATGAGGCACTTAAAGCTGGCTCTAGGGCGGTAAGGGGTTAAATCAAAGTTTTACTAATACTAGGTTCTTTGCTAATTTTATATTCCATGCTAGATGATTGGATTATTTAGAATCACTTTTTAATACTTACTTTTTTCTCCACAGTTTAATGGGTTAAACCTCAATTCCTTTTTTGGATCACCACTGTTTGTTGGTAATTATGGAAGGAGATAAATAATACTGACCTTATATAACAATTTTAGTAGATTTTATCACACTGAACAATAAAAACATAACAGCTCATAATATTTGACTACATGCAATACATCCATGTTATGATACTAATTTGGCGCTTAACTAAACAAGAAAAATTTATAAGTTTAAAGAAACTATACGGATCGTCAGCCCAGCCGAACACATGAAAAACTTAACTACTACTTTCACTTGCTTCTGTCTCTGTAGCTCAACATTGTCGTCATCTCTTCTATATCATCTTCGTTCTTTGTTCTTTTCCACTACTCTGGAAAAGAAAACATCTTTCATGCTTTATGGGGTCCCAAATCCGATTTCTCTATTTAGAATGAATGAGTCATCTAAGGAAGAGTTATTTCTTTCTATGCCCTTGCAGATCGAAGCTACCTTGCTGCTTAAAAGTGCTACAATACATTTACTGGACCTAGTCATCCTGAAATTCAAGCGCTTAGTGACTTCACCATGGTTATGGTGTGACCTTTCTTAAAATATCTTCAGTCAAAACATATCTTTTTGAATGGTAGTCCCCCTTAGCTCTCGAAGTATTATTATAGTTCGGCAGTATAGGTTGGATGATTGCTGGCATACCATGTCATAGCTAACTCTCTTCCTCGCAAGCACATTAGGTTTGTGACCCTGAATTGGATATTGGGCAATATTTGCCGAAATAAAATTAGCTGGAGTCACAGTGCTATGTCTCATTCGTTTGTTTTGACTGTTGTATTTTTTTTTCTGTCATGTTGGTAGTTGGCTGTTTTTTAAGTTGTATCACTCAATTCCTTCCAAATTTCATCAGCCCATCACGCAATATAAGAACATCTATTTTTCTGTTATTTTGTTTTTTATAAAGCTTGAGAGATGGCTGTTTCAGGAAGCTCTGCCTATGTTCGCAATCAATTCTCTTAACCCATTGTTTGAGGATTTTTCGGCCGTGACAGTCGTGACATATTTTTATCTCGATTTTATTTTACTACAATAAGTGTCTTCTGAATGAGTCCAGTTTTTGATTTTATACTGCTCAAAACAGTCACCTCAGGAGTTCCTTACTAACATCATTGTGGGGAAAGCGTTAGCTTGGTTCGCCACCCTCCTTTTCTGAGCATGCTGGCAGCAAAATTGTATTATGTTATCGGAAGTATTTAGCCAAATTTAAACAAATTAGCCTTTATTTCCTGGAACACTTAGTCTTTTGGCTTAGAGGTGATAGTCAAATGAGTGTGCACTGCAACCATATGGTTAATTAGCTGCTTTGTATTCTCCCCTCCCTGAATCTTCTAATATACTCTTCTACTGTCTTGGTTACGTTTGCAAGCCTTGTGCACACGGGACCAAAACTGCGTACTATAGACATTTGTATTTTTCCGATCTTTCACATGTGTTATAGCTCCTTTTACTGCACTTCTTGTAAGTATTCTGCTGTGTGGTGATTTCCCCTGACATTTCTAGTTATGTTTGTGCAGGAAGACCTTGTACCCTATCTTCTGTTGTTATACAGAAGCACATACAATAGGATCATTGTTGGGTGACACTTTACCTCCAACGCATCTATACTATAGATTCAACAATTTTACCCTCCAGTGCTGTTTGCACTTTGCTCCATTTCTATGTTCCATTTACACTTGATCCAGCAGGTTCCCCTTGCAACATCAGCTATGCTGGGTGAGAATCGTGTATGCCTAGGTCTCAGTGAGCTGAAACCATATTTAATTGAATTGTGGGTTCTCAGTTCAAGTCACGGAAAAAGAAAGAAGTGTTCGGTTGCATAAATATAACTGGGCAATTTTATTCATCAATCAACCTCTTTTTCTAATTCTGTATAGTTTCCCTTATCAACAAACCTTAGTCTACTGGTAGTTCAGGAGTCGGGATTGGTAAAGTGTTATTTTTTCCTTCTTTGGGTGATGGTGATATGTGGATCGGGGTGTCTGATGGATGTGATGCTGATAATGCTATGCAACTATTTCCCTGGAGGATAACTCTGAAAAATGTAGAACAGGGATAGATGGGTGATCTTGGTAGGGTGGATAGTTTCCAGAATCCATGATTTCCCCTAAACAAAAAAAGTCAATGTACTAGTTATTTTATTGTTTATACAATTTCATGCTTATTGGTACACGCAACAAATTCACTCTATTCGCCCCCTGCCCCTAAAGGAATATTTGTTATTCCTTCTCATATAAATGTGACCAAATTGAAAGTAACATCGCAAGTTTAATAAATAAGAAAGATATAAATTTTTTCTCACAATATTGATCAGTTCAGTCTCTTTAGAGAAATAGGATTCCGAATGAAAATGTTTATACCAACCTGAAGATCCCTGCCTGTTGTTCAGAAGTGTTTCTTTGAGTTCATCTTCATCACCCCGCAACTGTCTCATGATGTTGCAATCTTTCGCCAGCCACCAAGGCCTTCGCATCCTCCTTTTGTTGCATCGTTTGCATTTTGGCACGCGCCGATTGCTGCCTTTAACGATAGGCGTAAGGACGCTTCATTAAACCGTATTCCAAAATGGGTCCCTTCTTTTGACGGCCTGCTGCTCATTATAAGGAAAGAATGTAATAATCATAAGATCGTACACACAAACAGAGATCCAGACCTTGTCTGTCTGCTGGCAGCGTTTGCCTGACAGTTATTGTGGTCAAAGTTTCACTTTCATCGTTTCTTGTCCGAGGCTTTGCCTTCCTCCTCCGTCACACTTAGATTCACATTCTTCTTGTGTTGTGCAGAATCTATTCCACTCATAACAATCAGAAAATATTGTCACCTGACCTTGGATTTGGCATGTAAACCGGGGTTGTTCTCTGTACTTCCATAGGTTTGTAGAAGACAGTAGGTTTAAGGTCATTTTCTCAACTCTGTTCAACTGTTGTAACATTTTTTTGCTGTGAAGAGAGGTCTGGGGTCCTCTGCGGAGTCAAATTCAGTTTTGAGAAACCTGCGTTAATGTAAGCGAGCGTATGTGATAATATAGGAGAGAAATGCCACTCTAATCCTACAAGATTACCCTCTGGAGAAGAGCATGGCATTGTGAACTGTTACACCAGTATACCAGCGCCTTTATCTTAATGATAGTTTTATAAAAACATATGCTCTAGCTTTTTATCTAATGGATGGAAGGAACACTTTGGATGGTAAAATATTTTTCCTCAAAAAGCAGTTTTATTTGGTAAAATAAAATATCCTCCAGATTTTTTTAAAATAAAAAGAAAAATCAGTAATTTTTTTTTTTGATTTTTTTTTTTTTTAATTAAACATTGATTTTTCTCATCCACACCTGATGTTCAGGTAATGGGGAGGCGTCCGGTGCAGAGTAGTCATGAGTCGTGTCTCGCAGTTGGGTCACCTGCTGTGATACAATGGGGAACAATTAGGATAACTGGTTCGGAGAGAGCGTGCTTGTAGCCTCCTCTAGTGCTGTGGGTGCACACCCTAGCGGAAGTTTGGGTCCTGTGTAATATGGTTGGAAGTCGTTAAGTAACGGGATTACTAGGGTTGTTGTTCCGGGGGTCCGGTGGGTCGCTATACTATATACCAAGATGCGCTAGCCACGAGGAGAGTTACGGTTGCATACTAAGATGGCTGCCAGAGAGGCGTGTACCAAGATGGCCACCACAATAGAGATAAGTTCCTGTTGGCATACCCAAGTATGGCATGCCTGGGGCGGCACCTAAGATGGCCGCCACTAGGACACCCGAGTCCTGTTGACCCATCTTCCGTTCCGCAACCCAAAGATGACATGGCAACGGATAGTGGGGCGGAAATGAGCGAGTAGATGGGCGTGGTAGCCCCGTAGCAGACGCACATTTCACGAAGTCCGGGTTCAGCAAACCCACACAGTGCGGGTGCAGGTTCCATCTTCTGGTCCATTTTCAGCGCCATCATTAGGGCGGTCGGCGCATCAACAGTTGCAGTTAAATTTGATTTGCTGGACGCAGATCAGATTTTAACATAACCAAACAGCATTTCAGCTTTCTTCTCCTCCTTCCTCCCTTAAACTTCTGATATTCCTTCTAACTTGCGAAAAGCCCAGCTGAGACCATCTAGAGATGAACGCCTGTGCAGCTTGTCTATTAAGCCTTTATCTTCCAATCATGCCTCTTCTGTGTTAAGATATCCTTTACTAATACGCTGGGCTGCAGTCTGACATCTGTCAGGTCTCTTTATACATCCAGGTCTTAATTTATACAACCCGCGATCCTCATTCTTTCACTTATTTACTTTCCTTCTCTCGCCTACCAATTCTATCTGCCGTTGTTGCCCACTGCAGGCAAGAGTCTGTTCTTCGTTTGTCTTAAAATAGCTGCACTTAATTACTAACTCAGAGATTTACCGCTCATGTGCAGCTGCTCACGGTCGTTGGAACTCAGTTACCGCCTCAAAATCCCACCTACCTTCCGGTTAAGGAATCTTGTTGTTTGGGTCCCCAACCCCCTCATAAATGGCTGTTCGGTCATGTGTCATCTTTACTCCGTAAACAGAGAGTAATTTTCTCTACCAAGTCTCTATTGAACTTTGGGACCTAAGGGTCTGTGGGGATACATGTCCTCGTCTCTTTCCGGGCTGGACAAGCCTATATATCCACTAGTAAATATTTTGACGGTATATTAAATCACTCAAAAACTAACAGACTACTTCCCCTTCATCTTGTAAAACGCAATACCTTTTTTAACTAATCGACACACTTCCCGTTTTTTCACTGTCCTCGGCTAAGTTTTTACTTTCCTCATTTTTCTATAATTTCTGTTGTCAGTATATGTATCGCAGTACAGTGACCGTGCGGGTAAATGAAAAGAATTCCATAAGTGCTGCGGGTTTCAAGATCTCCGGAGGCCAGACTAAACAAATGTCCGTACCACTCAGGTCGTTCAACGCAGCCGAACACCGTTCTTAACAATCCGTGATTAATAAACTATTACTTTCCCGGACTCAAGGCAAGTAAACATAATATAGAATGATGAGTGTAGACTTAGTTGATTCAAGGGTGGTTGCGCTATGCCTCATCGGGTAAGACGGATGGAGTTGTCATTCTGGCCAGTCCTTTGCGGGTAGCACTGGCTTGTGGTTTTCCTCTCGGTGATCGCCCTTTTCGTATTGAGCGTCGATAAATTGTCGTGGGTCGTGAACTGAAGCTCGTACCAATAACTCCGGGTCTGGTCATCACTTCACCATAATCAAATATAGCAGCATGTGTGCACAGCGCACGAGAATTGTACACCCGCATAAAAGTTCCGTTTCAAACCCAGACACATGCCTTACTCACCCTGGTCCAATCCTGCACTTCGGGTTTATTCAGTGCACAAGTATATATGACCACCTAGGGAAAGGTAAGGGACATGGTAAGGAAGTGGTTATTATTGCCATACAAATCGGACATCTTCTGCTGTCCACTTCTGATGGTTTAGGTTTGCCACTGTAACAAGACGTCATCTCGGTATTTTTCCTGTAAGTCCTCTTATTTCGGTAAAAATCTGATTTCCGTAAATATTTGACGTCATCTGGGGCGGTACACGGGAAAGGCCGGGCCCATCTTCTTGCACAGTTATTTACTATACTGGCAGTTCAGTAGAAAGGTCACTAATGTTTCTGCAGCAGCGAATTCCAAGGTCTGGGTTCCCCAATTTTTGCGGCTGTCATGGGGAAGGTCAGCAGTTTGGAAAAGGTAACCAGGATTAATCACCCAGTGGGTAATTGGGAGATTTTGCTCAGCTGCTGGTCCAACTCAGAATCCTTAAACTAGTTGGTCATTCAGGCACCAAAGGGGGGAGTGTGGCTCACAGTCGGGGAGGACGGTGCAGGCCTTTGTCCCAGGAGATATCCGAATTCTTTTTCCCCCCTAGGTTTGAAGAAGCCAGGCCCAAGGACTATATTGTACAGTGGAGACATTTTGGGGGCGGGGGGTAGACCCAGACCACTGCTAAGAGGGACCTCTTATTTTAGTTAGTGGCTGGACGGCCTGGGGATTTATTTTTTTTGCTGTATAGTTTTTGCTGTATTGAAAAAATAAACGGCGGAGGCCAGATTTCCAAAGAATCCTGTTCGCTTGTGTTCTGTTTACCAAAGCCGACCCGAGCGCGGGTCCCCCGGGGCCAGCAAGATGCCGGCCGAACATGAGTGAACACTTACACCTTCTGCAGAAAACTGTTGCAGCAACTTTCATGCACCTGGACCCATCTGTTTATGACATCTACTGTGCCTTATCTTTCGGATTGTCTGGTGTGGCAGGACATCTAATGTGGTATTATTGTTATTTATTTTAAGTGCCATTAATTCCAGGGCACTGTACATTCGAGGAGGATTACATTACATTAGCTTAAACAAAGTACAATACCCAAAAATATTTTTCTGGGACAAAGGGGAGAGGAAAGTCTTAAAAACTACAAGGAAGGGGGGAAAGAGACGAAGGGGGGAGAAACATTTTGTGGGGTATGGCACTAGGTTATAGGCATCCGAAAATGTGGGGTTTTTTATACACTTTTTGACTATGAGGGTGGAGGGGAGTGCGTGGGGTTGGGCAGTAAGTTCCAAGTGTGGGGGGAAAACCGAGAGAAACTTAGGATGGTTGTGTGAGGAACGCCCGTGGGAGCAGAGAAGAAGGTCCCTTGAGGAGCAATGTACAAGATTAAAGGGAAAGATGTAGGAGGGAAGAATATGGAGACTTTGTAGGTCAAATTAGAAACTTGAATGAATTTTTCTGGAAATGGGTAGGCAGTGCAGGGTTGGCAGAGGGAAGGCAAAGGATACGAGGGGGAGGAAAAATCAGGCAGCAGAGTTTTTTTTTAAAGAGTGCTAGATGGGAGCCACAAGAAGGAATTGCAGTATCAAGGCAGGATGATAAGGGCATAAATTTAAACTTTTTTGTGGGAAACAAAGTTAAAAAATTGCCCTCACTACATTGTTTAATTTCTTCCCCATTTCCTTTTTTTCCGGGTTTTCACTTTGAATTCAGAGGCTCTTTACGGGCTTCCACAAGGCTGCATTTAGAACCAGGTCTGAGCTATAGAAAACCCAAATGCCCCAAAGCCCATCGGGAAAAAGATAAAAACGGGTCTGAAGCAATAGCGACCTAGAGCTGATCCGCCCCCAAGGGGATATCTCAGAATAGGAAAGGACACTTTTAAATGGACATAAAAGCAAAGGGGACTTTTTTTCCGAAAACTTTAACATAAAAAGCAACCCTTTGAAAGGAGAAAACCCCCTTTTAAGGGAAACCCAAGCAATTCAAAGTTTTTTTTTTCCCAAGGTGGGGGCGGAAATGCAGATGAAAAGGGCTTGAATGTTTTGGTTTAAAGGGATAGAGGGGCCCCCCGGGGGTTTAAACCCCCAAGGCGCTGACTTCCGGGAATAAGTAAAAGTGAAAATCATTGAGATAGATAGATAGTAGAAGATAGATGATAGATAGAAAAAGATAGATAGATAGATAATAATAGAAGGGTTTAAGATTGGGGGTGGAAGGTGGAAAGATAATGTTTTTATTTTTTTCTCCCCAATTAAAATTTTTAGGAAACAAGAGAGAAAATAAATTTTGGGAACAAAAACATTCGGGAATCCTGGATAGCAGAAGTTAACCCGGGGAAATTGAAAATTTTTGGGTGTTGTCACTAGGTCATTGGTGAAATTGGTGAGGGTGGTTTCAGGAGTATGATGGGATAAAAAGCCGGGACGGGCCAAGGGGGGTCAAGAAGGGGGTTTAAAATGAAAGATGAAGTCCCAGTTCAATATAGATTGTTGCCAAGGAGTTTTGGGGCAAGGGAAAAGTGAAAAAATACGGTTTTTCTGTTACTTGTATTTTTCACAGCAGCTCCCTAAATTTCCCAGCACCCACATGGGAAAAAGATAGGATAAGACATTGTAGGTGCGATAAAGAGAAAAAGGGTGTGCCCTGTGTAATAAAAAAAATATATAAAATATATATAATATAGAAATATATAAATTAAATTTTAAAAATAATATATATAATATAAAATTTTAAAAAATTTTGTAAGGTGGCAAAAAGGGGTGGGGTGTAAAATTTGGAGGAACTTTCCGGCCAGGGTCCGGGCCCGGCACCTTTCGATCCCCCAAAACACATCCCCCCCAAGGAAAGGATCCTTGGGGAAAATAAAAGGGCCAAAAAATTTCAATGGGTCGACATTTTTAGACTGTCGACATAGTTTAACATTGTAATAATTTTAGAAAGGTTTTTCCACCAAATTTCCGGGGCCCGCCTTTCTTTGGGGAGTGAGCATAGAGCAGGGGGGGGTGCCCCACCCCCAAAGGTTCCACTCCGGGTTTTTAAACCTGGAGAAAAATAATCACCCGGGAAAAAGCTGACAATGGGGTTTTAAAAACCCCCGGGACTACCTTTAAGTCTTGGGTGAAAAACATGCGGGGAAAAACCAGCGGGAAAAATTACGGGCCTGTCATTAAGTTTGGCCCAAAGTTGGGTAGGGGCCCAGGGGGGCAGGCTTTGGGTTTTTTTTTTAATGTTTGTGAAAGGCCTTGCATTTTTTTTTTTCCTTTTTGGCTGCTAAAAAAATAGAGGCCCTTTTTTTTAAAACACCTAAAACCCGTCCCTGTCTCTGCCTAAAACACGGAGTCAAGACCCCCAGACTGCTAAAGCTCACAATATTATACACCCCACACAACACACACACACACAAAACCACACACACCACACACACGACACACCCACACACACACAAAACACACAAAACCCCTAAATAAAAAATAAACAAAATTATATATGAAACAATTTTCCTATATGAAATAGTATACATATTTACTCATAAACATTTTATATGCTCAGGGCACACTTTATCTTCTTTTATTTTCTCCCCTGGGGTGTGTATCAGGTCACAAACCATATGGTTTCTACATTAGGTATTGCAGGGTCATAATGACCAATCTAAAAAAATTTTTTAAACATTAATCTGAAAAATGACAAAAAAAAATTGAAAGCCTTGAAAAAATTTCCCTTTTTTAATCCCCCCCCCTTTAAAACACAGCATACAAAGTGAGTTATGTACCCCAACGTGATACCAATGAAAATGTAAACTTATCCAGCAAATACAAAGCTCTTTACCCATTTCCCTTTCACCAAAAAAAAAAAAAAAAAATTTGAAAATTTATCATACATGGGAAACATGATTTTTTTTTTAAGTGGCAATTATGAATTATTTATGGGCTCTCTAAAAAGAAGCATGACCTGAAAAGTGGGGTTGTGGTCTGTGAAAGGGATGCAGCAAATTTAATGACAGCCCTGGCCGGCAAAAGTTCAAGCTACACCACTGATGTGAGGTGGAATGCAGTCTGTTCGGGAAAGCTTTTTGGGGATGAATCCATTACACTTTTGGGGACTTTTACCGTTCGGTGGCTATAATGGGTCTTTGATAGCATATGTATTTAAGGATTCATTGGAAAACGTGGACCACACACCAACCACTTTCATCACTTCTTCAAAGTAATCTTTTTGTTATTGTTTTGTTTCTTCTCCTTTTTCTTTACTCCTTGCGATATGGAACAGTAAACAATGACCTGCAGCCAAAAAGTGAAAAGTCCCAAAGGTTTTTGCCCTTTGGGGACACCCTTTTAAATTTTTATCTGGGCCCTCATTTTTATCCCCCAAGGGCCCGGGAAACCCCCCCCCTCTTTTTTTTGGAAGTCTTTTTAATGTTTAAACAGCTGAAAAAGGGTAAAATGGGTTTTGAAAGGAAATTTTTTGCAGGCAATTTCCCTTTTAAACATTTCAACAATGTTTGCATTTAAAGCAAATCTCTGTTTGATCCCAAAACCCAAAATTCCCTGGTTACCCCCTCAGACTTGGCACATATTTGCACTAACTGCCTCTCTATTAATCTTTTTCCAAATTTTGGTTGGAAATAATAACAATCCTGTGTGCTGAAGGGTGTTGAAATGAGTAATTATGCCCTTAGCCCCCCGGGATTTCATTATTAAATCAAACAAGAACAAAAAAGCCTTTTTCCCAAAGGGGTTAAGTATATAATGTAAAAACAAAATTAAAACACATTTTTAAAACGGATTTCTCTAGTAGCTGATAAAAAATGTAATAAAATGTTGAAAAAAAATATTTGTAGCCCTTGAGTCTCTAGACAACTCTCACAATGTATGAAAGATGCCGCTTATTCCACCACATATAATTAGCTGAGTTTGCCATTAAAGCTATAAACAACCAGTCATTTGCCCAGTGGTGAAATATTACACATGCTTGCTACAGATGTCATACCTCCCAACTGTCCCTATTTTGGAGGGACAGTCCCCCTTTTTTTAAAACCCTTTTTCCCTCTGTCCCTCTTTGCTCCCCAAAAAGTCCCCTTTTTTCAATTTTGAAAAAAGATTTGCCTCAAAACTGATTTCTTTCTTTAAAAGTATCTGGTTGTTTCCCCCGTATTTTAACATAAAAACTTACTTAAAATTTTTTTTTTTTCATCCGGGTAAAAAAAAATCCTGAAAAAAAGGGCCCCCATTTGCCTGTCTAAAAAGTTGGGTTTTATGGGTTTGGGGGATGGTTAGAGGTGTGTCTTGGGGTGTCATGGTTTTTGGGGGGGGTTAGGGCGTGGGCCTGATGTGTCCCTCTTTTTCCCTTTTCAAAAGTTGGGAGGTATGCAGATGTTAATCATGGAAGTGGGACTTCCAAGTTTTGACTCAAACAAGGGCATTTTTAGCAGTCAAGTCAGTCCCGAAAACCAGGCGGCCTAAAATTCCCCGGGTACTAAAACCCCTGAAAAAAAATGAAAGGGGAAAAGAAAATTTTCATTGGGGGCCGGAAAGGTCCCCCAAAATAAAAGTATTTGAGCCCAAACCCCTACGTTCCAAAAAGTTTTGGATTTTATTCCCTTTTAAAACAATGGGGGTTTTTCTAAGGTTAAATTACCCCTTCCAAAAAAAAAAAAAATTATTATTGTTTGTATTAAATTTTTGCAGTTTGAAAAAAGCAACACAAAAGGGAACCGTGAGGCCCCGTCTTAGGGCATGCCACACGGCACGGGTTTTTTTGGCCGGGTTTTTTTTACCCTTTTTTTGGTTTTTTTAGACCCCCCTGAAAAGCCGGCCCCAAAAAGACCCCAATTGGCTCCCAAATGGAAAACCCCCCGGGAGCATCCCCACGCACGGGTTTTTCCCGCCCGACGTTTTGGGCACCGGCGGCAAAAAATTGAAAAGGGGACAACAACCGGGCCCGGTTTTTCCGGGGCGGAATCTGTGCTGTTCAATGGGGAAAGGGGGGGGGGCGTTTTCCGCTCATCGCGGGGAAAAGCTGTCCCCCCCCCCCCCCTCCCCGGCCCTAAGGACCCGGGCCCCAAAACTGGGCAAATTTCCGCCGGGGAAACCGGCCCGTAAATTTTTCCTTGCCTTTTGAAAGGCCCCCTTTGGGTTGTTCCCCAAAGGGGTTTTTTGGGTCTTATTAAAACTTTGTTTTTAGATGCTTTTAGGGACCGACAGGAAAGGGACCCCAGAAAGCTTCCAACAAAATTTGCAGTTACTTTTTTCAATGCTGCAATGAGGGAAAAACGCAGCAGCATTCACATGAGAGATGGGCCCCTTTCGTTTGGGCCCCCCAAGTCCCCGGGGCCCTTTGCTGATGCGAAACAAAGAAAAAACATGAAAAACTTTTAAATTTGGGGCTGTTAAAAACGGACCCCATGGCCGCAGGGGAAACACGCGCCCCCGATTTTCTGCGTGTTCCTCATAGCCCCATTTATAAACCCACTGCTAAAAGGGTTTGGGAAACATCTCTTGGGGCCGTCCTGTTTGGTCCCCCGAGATGCATCCAAAAAAAAGTAAGTTAAAACGGGAGCAAAACTCCCCGGGGAAAAGCCCCAAAAGTCCCCAGTACAAAAACAAAAAAATAGAAAGCTACCTGCTATAATAAACTGAGGATTGAGGATTGCTCCCCCAAAAGTAAAAATATTTAGGCAAAACTCCCAAGGGTTTATCTTAAAAAGTAACAAGCCCCTTGTAGTGACTCACTGAATGTGAACACTGACATTTAGCTATGATGCACTAATCCTTCGAAAAGCCTCTGTACTTTCCAGTAAATGCAATACACTGCCAAGTACCAACTAAGTTAAAAGAATTGTAAACTGCTAGGAATAAGTATTAAAGCCCGGGGTAAGGGAAAGAAGTTTTGAAAGGGGAGGAAATTTTATAAAAACTCTACTCTTCACATAGAAAGGTAAAAGCATTTTTATCTTACATGACATGTTAGGGGCTTTAGTAAAAGTGCAGCAGTAATAATGTAGTGTAATTATAAAGAAAATTAGCCTTTATTCATGCATCCTGCCTCTTCCTGGTCAGATCATGGGTGATTAACACATCAGCTCCCATATTCCCAAAAGGGCCTAATAACTCGACATGACAGCAGGGGGGGTTTTATCTAAAGTCCAGAGAAGCTTCAGAGCTAAAGTAAACAAAAGTAATTAGTCTCCTGCCAGAACTGTTGCTGGCAGTTCTGTGTGCTGACATCATCCCTGCTATCAGATAAGACAAACAGCAGGGGAGAGCAGTCCGGTAACCTAGAGAAACCCGAGTGGACTCAGAGCTGATAAAATCTCTTCTGTCTATTCTACAAAGAAAAATAAACAAAGCAATATATTTGGAAAATGTCTTAGTGTACATACTGAAAGCTAATCTTTATGGTGAGACAAGATCTTTGTGTTCATTTTTGCCCGACAGGATCAGTCTTCTATGTCATTAAAAATGTTGCCTTTTCATATATTTCCATTTCAGTATCAATCCTGTTCCATTACTTACTGTCATAAACCATTGTGCCACAAAATCCTTTTTAAAGGGAACCTGTGACATCTCCTGACATGTCTGTTTTAAATACTTATATTCCCCATGAAATAACAATGCTGGAGCATCTTCTCTTATAACTCTGTGTTGTGCTGTTCCTCTGTTATTCCTTCTAGAAATGTATTACTGAATCCGTCAGGTGGGTGTTAAAGGGGTTGTCTCTCCTGAGAGTTTCACAGATGCATCTTGTCACTTCCTAGACAGACAGTCTGTAATTAGCATAGGAGCTCTGTGCATTCACTCAGTGTATTCAACTCCGTGTTTTCAGTCTGCTAATTAGTTTAGATTAGCTTAGAAGCTTCTCTGAAATGGCAAGTAGGAGATTTATCTAAAGTAAACAGTAGTAATCAGTCTTTTGTCTGAAAGTTCAGATAACACACACCCTCTCACTCTGGCTGCTGTGACCTGTGTGATGATGTCAGGCCCTGCTATCACATAGAACAAACAGCAGGGGAGAAAAGAATACACAGTTTGGTAACTGGGGAACCAAATAGAGCCGGGAGGGTGATAAAATCATTTGTAGCTCCTTAACAAAAAAAGATGAACAAAGCAATGTATTTGGAAAATGTCTTCATTTAGTGTTCCCTACATTTTGAAAGCTATTCTTTGTAGCGAGACAACCCCTTTAATATTCCAGTCTCTGCACACACCCAGTCTGTTGGCACTGATTGGTCAATGTAAGACTCTGAACGGGCATGCCCCAATGGAGCAACACTAATCTGACAGGTTTGTAATCTACTTCTAGAAGGAAAAAAACAGAGGAGCGACACAACACAGAGTTATAAGAGAAGATGCTTAAGAATTGTTATTTCATGGGGAACAGAAGTATTCACTACAACAAACATGCCAGGAGATATCACAGGTCCTCTTTACGGTTCAATTTACACATAGTTTTCTTTGCTGCATTTTTGCTTTGCTACGTTTTATTTATTTATATTTTTTTAAAAGCCTGCATCCAAATTTGACTTTAAATTATTGAA
Organism: Phyllomedusa bahiana; assembly: GCA_025379985.1. Classification (NCBI taxonomy): domain Eukaryota; kingdom Metazoa; phylum Chordata; class Amphibia; order Anura; family Hylidae; genus Phyllomedusa; species Phyllomedusa bahiana. The sequence goes on along the minus strand of JAODAL010001267.1, from coordinate 119 downwards.
AAAACCACATACGCATCATTCTTCTTCTTTTGTTTTCTTTTAGGTCAACTTTTGTGGAGATTGGAGGAATTTTTTTCAAACATCTTTCCAACTTCGTGTAGGGGCTCGAAGAACGCAAA